>JBBPUD010000006.1:0-224251 GCA_038094475.1 Phylloporus aff. rhodophaeus | reverse complement strand
AACGATCCGTCCCTAATCCCAAGTTCGCCCCCAAACGAGAAGGTCCCTTCACCATCACTGAGGTGTTATCCCCTGTCACCTACAAACTACGACTGCCAAAGACCTGGAAGATTCACAACACATTCCACGCATCCCTCTTATCACCATATCACGAAAACCACGTACATGGTCCAAACTTTCCCATGCCACCCCCTGACTTAATCTCCGGCGAGGAACAATACAAAGTTGAGGCAGTTCTGAGACACAGAGGATCCCCTAAACGACGAGAATTCCTAATCAAATGGAAAGGCTATCCATCATCGGACAGCTCATGGGAACCCGAACGGAACCTGGGAAACGCCAAGGACATCCTTGACGATTATAAGCGAGTCCATCCCAGTACCTTTCCCCCATCTGAATTCACCTCCACTCGATTCCTCTCCATTGCACTTCGACTTTGCAAAAATGGCCTACACTCCGATCCCCGCCTCCTCTCCTGGAACTCCACAAGTACCCAATGCCGCCCACAAACGAGGACCTGACCTCGACGACCAAGATCTTCGAGTCGTCATCATGTTCCTAGAAGACTCTCATCTCTCCTCCTGTATTAATGCTCTCGTTGAAAAGAACTCTATCTTGGATGGACTCATTCGCACGTATTACCAAAACGCCCGCCTTTCACTTATCACTCCCGTCGTAGAGAACATGGTCGAAGCCCCAGCTGCGCTAGGGGGAATGCTTCGTGATATCTATGAGGAGCAGCGAAAAGGAATCCTCGTAGCATTACACGAAGCCGGTATCAACGATTTGATCGTCGCCGCTAACTTCCATCACCTCCAACGACTCCACTTTCATACGCCCAATCAATTCTCTGAATCTGAGCAGCTTGCTCACGTCCGCCTCACAGCTCGCCCCTTTGGCCCTATCCCTCTTGACCACCCCATGAACGACCGCGCTTGCATTGTCTGTCATCGGATCGGACACAGCTACCAGGGAAGATGTCCATTTTCAGATTGTTCCTATTGCAACTATGTCAAGGACATCGGATCTCGACGTTACGACCCTGACTTGCCCTTTCGGGTACCGATCCCTATCATACCCAACCCAGACACGCAGCTTCGTCACGTTCGAGTTAACTGGCGAGGATTGTTACCCAATCCTAGATCCATCTCCCCCTCTAATACCCCCTCGGCTGACACTACCCCCACTTTCATCGATACTCCAGCATCTTCCGTCGTCGTTTCTCCACAGCCCCTCCCCGTTCGAGTTGCCGAACTAGAGATTGACCTCACTGATGTGGAGAGAGGGCCTACTTTAATTGATCACACCGACGACGACTTGGCAGACGATGACAATGCCGGGAGTGAATCAGGAGCATCAGTCCGTGACTGACCACGACCGGGCCCACCTGATCTGAGAAAGTACGGAGACTTCTCGCATACTAAGGGGGTAATGTTACGATTTGTCTATCAAGACATGCGAGAGACATGGGTCGGCGGTTTATTCTTTTCTTTGTCATTTGTTGCTGCGTTGCTTTACTGGCGTTTCTCCTGATTGAACTATTGTTTACTTGAACAGTTGTTTCGTTGACAGCCGACGGCAGGCTGTGTTTCTTTTGTTCTCGTTTTGATCTTGCTTTTGTTCTCGTTTTTGATCTAATTCCTGATCTATTCTCGACGACCAATCACATAATTCCCAGACATCACACCACTTCCCTTTCCTGGCGCTGCTGCACATCTCACCTAGTATATAAACAGTCGTCTCGAATACTTGTACTCTAAGCTAGATCTTACCTTTACTTCAATCGACTCTCTTGACTCAGAACCCTCGGGCTACTAGCTTCGCCCTTCGATTCTGCTTTGTTTATACATCGCAGCGACTAAGTCTTAGGACTTCACCGAACCTCGACCAAGCTACCAAAGGTCTATGTTAAGGCCCTACCCGGGACTAAGCGTAACAAGTATGAAGTAAATGCTAAACAATATGTCTTCACTTTGAACAATAATCTGCTTTCTAGTCAAGCAAATTATAGAAATTCTAAGGAGACTATTTTTTTTCAACAGAAATAGAACTAAACCACTTCTTCAAAAGAGCTTGGATTAGCTTACATATCATGAAATAAATGTTCTAGACTATTCAAGACAATTTCCAGACATGAAATCTAACAAATTTTAATTTAGAAGCCTAATAGCTATTTAATATTTTTAAAAGAAATATGGGAACTTTGTGAGGGGATCAAGGCTCAGAAGTAACATATATTGATGAAATGCATGCTTAGAAGACTAGAGAAAGTGATCAAGACTAAAGAATAATACAATAAATACTCAAAGTCCAGAAATGTGATGATGCTCAAATAAGTGTCCCAATGACATGTCATTTTAAAATGGCTATATCTCAGTACCATGGTAACCAAATCACATGATCTAAGTAGTGTTATAATGCCAAGAGTAAGTACTATCTTCCATTCTGCAAGTATTTGGCCTTGTTTGTTCCACATAACTGGCAATTAATGAATTTGTCAAAAATGACTCAACATTGGGACATTTTTTTGAGCCACTGTAACTTGATGCACTAACCAGTCTGTCTAAATATTAATTGTTCAGCATCTCTCAGTGACCTTCAGTAATTTATCTCTTCACTCATGACAACCTCGACAGAACCATGGTCCTCTCAAATGTGACACTCTAATGCTTGGGCTATCCAGGTTGGTCAAAAAACCACTGCTCAACATGGCCCAGGTGGACCAAGTCTTGGACCCAACAATGCACCTGTGAAAGGATTGAACCATCAGCCATTGTTTAACTACTGAGCAGCAGTGGACATGGTACTACATTACCCACTCGCATGATGTTACGATTCATCTATCAGGACATGCGAGAGACCTGGGTCGGTGGTCTATTCTTTTCTTTATCATTCGCTGTCATGTTGCTTTATTGGCGTTTCACCTGATCGGACTATTGTTTAGTTGAATGGTTGCTTCATTGACAGCCATCAGACGGCTGTGTTTTCCTTGTTCTTGTTCTGGTTTCTGTTCCTTGATCTATTCTCGATGACCAATCACATAATTCTCCATACGTCACACCATTTCCCTTTCCTAGCGTTGCTGCGCATTTCATTTAGTATATAAACTGTCGTCTCGAATACTTGTACTCTAAGCTAGATCTTACCTTTACATCAATCGACTCTCTTGACTCCGAACTCTCGGGCTATTAGCTTCGCCCATTTGATTCTGCCTGGTCTATACCTCGCAGCGACTAAGTCTTAGGACTTCACCAAATTTCGGCCAAGCTACCAAAGGTCTACGTTAAGGCCCTACCCGGGACTAAACGTAACACATGAGAGCCCTTCCACATATGCCATTGTTAGCTTGCAATGACTGTGCTTTATCCCACGCAGGCATTAAAGTTGCCAAAGGTGGATCTAACATTCTATCACTATTGTCATGGATTCATGGTTTACAACCTGCAGGAAATCACATGTATGCATCAAGGACTTCAAGTTTGCAAGAAGACACTACTCAATATCAGGTTGAGAGAAGCTACATAGCCAAAGTATATACAGTCATCTCTCACTGGGTCCTTTATCTCACACAACATGATCACAACCATGTACAGCATGTCTAGCTTTCCACATATTTTGTGGACAAGCTAGGATCATCTTGTTCATAGCACCACAGAAATTCTGGATTCAACCTGCCATCATCACAAAGTGCCATTGTCCTGTCTTGCATTGTAAAGTGTGGAGATTCCCTCTGAGCTACATATTAAAGTGACAACCCACATCTTGATCACAAAGTATTCTTCCCAAGTTAACATGAGCCAAGGGTTTCATTGCTCTTTGTGATTACCTTTTGATAGGCTCACAATTCTGATTCACAGGTGACATTGAACATTATACATCCGGGAGATTCTCCTGAATATCTCTCATTGCTATTCACTACCCATGGTGTTACTATGCAAACAGTGTGACAACAATGCAGGTTTGGCTGCACTCACAAGTGTATGTAAAATGTTCAAAGAACCTGCACTCAATGTACTGTGGGAGGAGTTAAGGGGCCTTTCTCCTCTAGTGCTGTGTCTTCCCAATGCATGTTGTCTGCAAAGCTTCTTGTTGAGCAGACAACAACATATGTTGGACATACAAGTATGTACTGCCTTTAATTGTGGTATTACTAGCAACTTTACTTGCTCTTCCAACAGTGATACACATTCTAGAGACCACTTAAGGAAGCAGAATGGAATACCCTTTGAAGCTATATGTTCCGTGTGTGGTCCATTTACACCTATGATGGTCAGTTTAGTGGCCTTAGTAGATTTACTATAAGGGTGGTGTTGTCTTCCTCACCCTTTGACATGGGTTCACTCTTCCAGATCATACAATCATTGACTTGGGGAGAAGCCAGACCATTCCTAGCATCACAAGTAGCCACTCCAAACCTAACATTGCTTTTTCTCAAATTTGTGTCTGTAATCCTGATGCAAGATAAACAGGCTGCATCACTTGTTGAAATTCTCAGAGACTATTGCAAGCAGTTAGAGAATGTCGTGGTTTACATCACTCCATCTAGCAAAAATCACTCAGCCATCTCTCATCAAGTTTGTTGCTGGCCAAGACTTGACTCACAAGCTATTTTGTACCTCACCTCTGTGGCCAACCTGAAGTGCTTGGAATTCACAGCAGATTCAAAGGAAATTAAAACCATCTCATATCTCAGCTTGACGTTGGTTTTTTCAAACTTGACAGATTTGTGCATCAGGTCCAAGTTCCTTACCACTGCCACAGTGCTGCTCTCCCACATCAAACTTCTTGCAGTCAACAGACTCACTGTGTTTGTTATAGAGACCATTTCAGGTGAAAAAACTCAAGCATACTGGGATATCATTGGAAAGGTGTATCTACCAAATCTCCTTACTCACTTGGACCTTGATGTGACTCCAATTGGAATTCCTTGCTATGAAGAATCATTTACAGCAATGGAAATTTTACCTCAGACTACCTTTTCCTATCTCTGTAGATTTTATGTTAACATTCCAGGAAAGATCATGCTGATAGATACAGACTTGCTTGAACTGGCATCAGCTGAAATAGAGCAAATCATTTTCAATCCAAGATGGAGTTGGAGGTTGAAAGAAAGTGAAAGGATCACACTCTGTGGACTTGTGGAGCTCCTGAAAAAGTGTCCATTTCTAGACCAAGTGTATACTACCATTGACATGAAGATGTTCACCAAGATTCTGGAGGGCTGAATGCATTGGCATGAGCACCATCAAACTTGAATGCTAACTTCACAAATTTATATGCCTCACCTGTGGATAGTGTCTGTTTTTCTAGCTCTTGGACTATGCCATTCTATGTTTAAAGCCTGGATAGGGCTGCCTCTTCAAAGGTTAGATTTGGAACAACAATATGCAATTTGGACGAACATGTGAATTCAGTTGATGCATGAGGAAATCTAACACCCAGCAATGGAGAGTTCTGGGCAATTCTGATTGCTACCAGCAGTAATCATTTTTGGGCACTATTTTGTAGCTGTGGCAATAAAACCATGTGTAAAAAGACAAGCATAGATGAAATAGGTGAAACAGAGAACAAAATAATATGGCAATACACATACTTCTGGTAACTACAGGTCACTGTACCCTATGATACAAGGGGGTTTGAGTTGTTGGTGAATCTGGGTGGGACCAACAGCACAGCAAACCACCTTCCATACAATGATGCTGGCAGTTGAACATTTGAACTGTGGACTCAGAGGATGAGTAAAAGTATAAAAAACATGAAATGCAAAAGTGATTGGTGGGCCAGTCATCAGGAAAGGGAAAACAGTCAAATGCCAACCAAAAAAAAACAACAAAATTGAACTTTGTGAGCTAACAGTGATGCATCATTGTTTGTGTTGTTCAATCAGTTGGGGTGCCCACAAAAAGTCAAATTAGCCCATTAGCCAACATTGTGACATCATATAAGCATCTAAGACCATCTAAACAACTTATGAATGCAAAGTCATTAAAATTTCAGCCAACATTGGGTCATTAGTCTATTAGGTCAAAGGTGATTAGTGTACCAATGTGGGGAACTGGCATTCCATAGGTTGATATCAAGCCTTTTTGCAGGATTTCAGTATTACTTCCATTATAGTGTGTTTTGTCTGGTTTGGTTTCATACAGTCCGATGATTAGTCTGAGGGTTTTGACACTTTAGTCAACTGGTCTTCATTGATATGGTTTATTTTTTGGTTTCCATTTTGTTTTGGTTCCTTTTCTGCTTCGTTTTGTTACAGTTCACACCTGTTCTATGCTCATTTTAGTCCAGACCTTTGCTCATCCTTTGATAGTATTTTGAGTCTTGGGAATACTCTGGACTATAAAATCTTGTATTGTACATTGCTTATAAATGTGGTCTGGCTTTACACCAAGCAGTCCACCGTTGTTTTGCCGCCTCTCCACCTCTGGAGTGACTATGTAGTCATTTTCACCACAAGCCTTTCTACAGCATACTACAAATATAGAATACCTTCCATACATGCTACATTGCAACCTTAGTAAGGTTCACTCCTGCATCAAATGATTCATTTGTACACCCCAATTGTTGAATTATGTAGTAGTACACTATCATACTAAACAATAATGACACATCTATTTACAGTAATGTGTAATCATGTATATATCTCAAAGAAGATGGACGAGAGAGGGCTACCCCAGCACTCACAGCCATTAAGAGCAGAGACCAACAAGAAAGGGCAGCAGTGGAATTCATAGCCACTGATAGTAGGGTGGAGGCAACCCCTGTGTTCATAGCTGTTGATAGAAGGGGACCACTCACTGTCCAAGAATTGACCAAGTGGAAGTCCAGAAAGGAATAGTGAGCAATAGAAGATGCAGGAGTTGGGGGCTAAATATGCTGTCAGTAAATACATACGTGCTTGCATAGTAGTTGCATTTGGCATGTACAATCACAAACCAGGAGATGAGAGAATGCAAATAGTGCAGGAGTTGCGTATACAACAAAGGTCATTTCACACATGGTGATTAGTCTGAACATCTTCATTAGTATTAGAACCAGTTGTTCATGGAATTCACTTATAGCCTGTCCACCCACCCTACCACCATATGTATACATTACCTTCCTGTGCAACATCAACCTTCATTAAACCTTTTCCATCAGTTTTATGTCATGTGAGAAAGCTAGGAAATGTACCTTGTCTTGTGTTTACCCTATGTTGTTCGAGAACACAAAAGTCGACACACCTGTTGAGATAGAAATGGTCAGCCTTTGATAGAGCATGGTCATGCATCCACTGGGAGTACACCAGGCCACAAGGGGACCTGGAGATGAGATGATAGTGCTGAAAAATATGGTCCACCAGAATAGTCTCAGCATTAGGGAGCCATTGCCTGGTTGAGCAGCTATTGCCAAACATCTTCACATTTTCATTGTACATTTGGAGAGGCTTGAACCAGTGAATGTATGCAAGGGGTGAAGGAAAACTGCCAAGATATGAAGGTAGCTTGAAAATAACATGTACTTCCACAACTTGGAGGCCTATGGTAAAACTTAGCATGGTTGGATTTGGACACAACTTGGGATACACCATGCAGGCCACCTTGTTGTTGTGCCTCAACATCTGCCGCAATGAGAACAGCGTCCTAGCCAGGATTATTAGCTTACAAGCACCTGGACTACTGAGAGTGAGAGCAAACTCGTGCACCATTCTTGTTCAGTATATGTTCACATGGAGCCTAGGAGAGCTGTAAATTGCTGTAAAGGTCAAACAATTATAAGCATTAAGGTTAAAAAACTAAGGACCATGGGATAAAAGTTGACAAAGGTCAAGGACACTGAGGAAGCAAACTGTGTTGTGGTGCTGCTCTAAATACTGAATTGTCTTCTTTGGAAATTGAGGTTGCCATCCTGGATACATGGTGGGTTGGATGACATTTGGGGGTTGTTGCAACAGAACCATGAGGTAGATGGCCATCAAACTCAAACCCTGAATTACAATCATGGAAAAGAGAAGTATTAGCTGAATCTGTTCGATGATGCCAAGCCAGGTGTTATTAAACCATATGACAACTCCCTTTTGTTGGAGCCATTTAGTCATCTGGATTGTATGGTCCTTGCAGCTTGTTGCCATATAGGCTTTCTTCACAAAGTTGATATGAAGACACTCAAATATCTCCGAATCGAGGCCATCAAGGTTTCCAAGACTCCTGATAGTGTCAACATAGTGAAGAAGAGAGTATAGCTTGGTAATATTAAAATGTGGCAGCCAAGGTCAACAAAGACTTCCTTGATGAAATCTATTGGCCTGGGTGTCTGTAGAATGCACTGTATAGGAGCCAAGTAAATTACAGTAACTAGAATGGTACAATGTAGCAATGATTATATACTAAGTGCCAAAAGCAGAATATAATCCAAAATATCCAACACATGAAAGCTAATAGGGTGTAATGCTTGAAGCAAATAAATGATCAAAGAAATAATAAAAATATCAAAAAATTGGTGTATTTCTGGCATCCTCATTGCCACCATGTGCCATCACTTCAACCACTTCAGCCATTTTGGCTTCAAGCTTGAGGCTCTGGGGACTGTCTCTTTGTGTTATTAGCATGGGTGATGAGAGGGGTGGCAAAAGAACACTGATTGGACATGCTCTTGAACAATGACTCTATGGTGATGACAATGCAATACCTATTCTCTTTCATAGCTGAGTGGTACCAAGGAGTGACCTTTGGTCCAATAGTGACACCTTAGAGAGAGGATCATTGGTTAGCATGTCATCTGCATTTAGGGAAAAGAACTCACCAGCATTGCCAGCAGCGTCAATTTTAGTATGGTTGGTTACCAAAGTGGCAATAACAATCACATATCATAAGCTTTGTCTAACACAGCATTGTTCAGCACTTAATGGTGGGAAACCAAGACATGCTCTTTGACAGACAGGAAAATTTATCTATTTGACAAACAATCCTCCCTCACTTCATGGAAGTTGGGAATAGTTGCTTTTCAGACTTTTTGTATACAGCCTGGCCAAATACAGATTGAATTGTCTGTTAGAAATGTATAGTAAAAAAAAAAGTCAGACACATATGCTATGACAGTGTTTCTAAATTTCCACCAGAGAATGACTATAGGAATGAATACAAGATGAACAAAACCAGCTCACATGTCTTCAGCCCCAAAATCATCATTCCTTCCTTTTTCCCTGCACCAGACATCCATTATCTTGTTGTGCGTTGGGGGTTTCTCTACATTCTTTGAGAAATGTCTGAATGCTTGCTCCAGTGTCATTTGAGGCTGTTCACCTGGTGCCACATCAACACTCTCAAGAAGCCTTTCCCATAGAGAGACATTACACTTCTCTCCTAAAGTGGTTTCAAGTCATGTGATTACCTCATATATCATGATGCCATTCTTGCTGTGGAGGAAGATTCAGACAATGCTCCATGTAATTTCATTATTGATGATTCCAGGGGTGTGGCCTGATTTTAGCTTTGCTAGAAGTTAGTAGGCAGTCATTTGTTGAGTGTTTTTTTTTTGCTTACATGGCAGCACCTTCATCACAAAGAAGAACAAGATCAATTGGCACACCAGAAGACACATTTCCACTAGAAGTACTTGCAACACATTGAATATCAGCTTGTTGGTTTTGCTATGATATAATGAACTTATGTCAAGCCCACTTCCACGACGAGGATGAGAAAGATGCAGGCAACACAATGGCGTGCCTACCACCACCATGACCACGGTGGGAAGGACAAGGGATGCCAACTGCAACCCCAACAATGTGAATAGTAAGGAGGGCATATGTATTAGATAGTATCTAATATATTTGTTTTCTTTACTTTCAAGTGTAATATGTAAACAAGAAAAAAAAGTATTTACTGTTGCATGTTCACCTGTAGTCTTGGACAGCTAGTGTTGTTACAAGACCTGTATAGATTACTAATATGGACTGCATTCTGTAGATTGAGTTGACAATTTGCTGATATAGGTGGGCCAGAGTTCTGGAGAGACACTATGGACACTATAGATACTATGGATGTACTATGTAGACTATGAATCTATGAGCACTATGACACTATGAGCACTGTGAAACTATAATGACTATGAATTGTCTATGAAAGTACTATGGGTGCTATAAGACTATGACAACTATGACAACTATGAATTGTCTATGAAAATACTATAGGTGCTATGAGCACTATGACAACTACGGTGAAAACCAGTATTTGCTAATGACTACCATCTAAGAGCAATCTCTTTGATATCAGGCAAGTCTCTTACACTTCCCTATCTCAGTAATAGTATACAATGTATGAGCTATTGTAGTACTCTACATAGTGTAGTACCTGCTATTATCAACAGGTTATGAGCCTTGCTAGCATACTGTGCAGAATAAATCTCTTGCCCGAACACCATTGTACTGAGCATTTTTATGCCATACTTCAGTGCATGGTACCATCACCCATTGGAGCGTTTTAATGCCCAATGTGTGCAAAAGAAGCTAGGATCCTTAAGAGGAACCTAGGCTGGTACAAAGTCTGGTTCCTGTTTACGATTAACTTCTTAATTGAATATTACTAATACACTCTGATATCAGACCTCTCTACCAAACCAATCAATAACAATGTCTTCCAACAATGCTACTACTTCTGCCTTCACCTCTATTTCCACTCTTAATGGGTCCAACTATCTCAACTGGACTTCCAAAATAAAGGCTTATTTGAAGTCTCAAGGTGTTTTTTACACTACTACTGTGGTCTCAACCAATTATGCCTATGCAAAGGACAATGAGAAGGCTATCAGAACTATGCTCCTCAAGATAGACCCCTTATTGCAAAAGAAGTGGAAGAATGAGAATACTGCAAGTCAGATTTGGAAAGGGTTGAAGGATGTATTTGCTATGCCTACCATTGCTACAGTTTTTACAGAATTTCAGGCGCTGATATATACCATCATTCCAGAAAACAATCACCCAGCTCCTACCTTCACAAAACTCAATGCCCACTTTACTCGCCTTGATGAATACCAATACCTCATCAAGGATCACATGCAGGTCATGCTGATCTTGTACAAGCTTCTACCATATATGAATGTCATCACACAGCTCCTTAACCAGGAGACTCATTTCTCCACCAAGGAGGAAACTTGCACTACCATGGAGACTACCAGAGAAGAAGAGTTTGCTTTGACAAGGACTCGGACTACAACCATCAAAGGATGGTTAATGATAACAATGGCTCAGCTTGAGGAATCTACCATCTTGGCATGACAACACAAGTCATCAAAAGGAAAGGCGAAGAAGGAGCAAGCACACAAAATTAGTGCTGTGAAGCATAAGCCTGGAGAGCCCTCTTTCTAGCAGCAACAACAAACTCCTGGTACTGGTCCTTCCTTGAATGACAAGGGCAAACAACATGAGGCTCCTCCTATCACCACTAATAAGGAGGACAAGCCTCAACATTGTGCTTGTCAACAGGCCTGCATTGCTGCTTCCTTCACAAATGGACCTGCTATGTTCTTTGTCTTCTCTGTTGTTACTTAGGCACCTTACCAGACTTATAACACATCGTTCAAAGTCTCCCTTATGCCTGCCTCCTATGATGTCCCTAATCCTTGTCCCTCCTTTTACTCCACTTGGTCCACTTCCTATGGACCACCTGCATTTCTCCAGACAAAGCAATCAATATCTCTCACACATCACATTGGGGAAATTCCCTCTCCTGAGGTACTCTGGTTCCTCAACAAACTTGCCAACCCGGACTTTGATAAGGAATTCTGCCCATCAAAGAAATTATATCTAATGGAGCAAATTGATACTTCTTTACCTATTGCCCATCTGGAAGAGCTTCCAGATGTTCTGGTTAACACCTCCATGCCCATTTGGATTTCCCAATCAGAAAAATACCACGATTTTATCCCTGGTACCAAGTGTACCCCTACTCCACCACTGTCACCTCCTATAGTGTGACTTCCTTTGCATCGCCACATCTCCACTTTTGGAGGTTCTTTTAATCCTATCCTGGACTTCCCCGTTGATCCTATTGATGAGTATCTCATCAATCTCGACAATGAACCACTTCTCACTTCTGATACACAAAGTATACAAAAGCACAGACAAAGGTTTGAACGTTACTTGTTTGATGGAGGACACTCACAAAGAGGTATGACAACATCACCAAAGAGTTCTCAAGGGTTCACAAGGTATGACACAAGATGTACACTTGTATTGTATAGATCAAGTATGAGTACATCGAGTGTCTACTCTACATATTTATAGGATTGAGACGCACAGCATTGGAAACTCAAAGAACAAGATAGAAGGTAAGAACACTAAGCTGGTGCAAGAGAACCGGACTGCAGAGAGAGGCTGTCCAAAACAAGATCAAGAAACATAGTAATGTGAAACAGGGAGGAGGATGAAACAGGGACTTGGAGACAAGAACCTGTGTGAAGCTATACGTCTTAGTTATACAGCAAGAAGGAGGTGCGATCTAGAACGATGAGGAAATGCTCATCGCGTTCAGCAAGAATCATAGGAAGAATGAAGAATGAGATATGACAAGTGAGAAGTAGAACATGATGATAGAGTGAAATAATTGTAACATTACCCCCTTTGTAGAGTTGCGTCCCTGGCACAATTTTCCATTCCCCAACTAAGAGTCTTTCAAGGGTCTTTGGTGGGCATGGGGTGATCAGATCCATGGAGATGTGGACACTGCAGCTCAGTATGTCCAAATTGATTGCAATGGAAGCAGACTTCTCACGGACACCGAGCAGGTTCATGTTCCCATTGTTGACAAGTAGTACATTGTAGGGTGAGGTAAAGGTGCTGGGGATGACCAGGAGCGACAGTGTGACAGTGGGGGCATCAATACAAAGGGCATTCATCTCAATAGTGACCAGCATGGTGGCATCGGAAGCAATGAGTGAAGTGAGATGCGGGAGGTTGGACATATGGATTGTGGAGAAGACGCGTAGGTGCGGAGAGGATAGATAGGCCACCAACGTGGACAATGTAGGCACTATTATAGAAGAGGGCCTGTTGATCTATCTGTCAGAATCCACCAGGTGGATCAAGTAAAAATGGGATTATATTGTCTTTCACAACGAGTGGTTGGACGACTGGGATGGGGGTAGGAGTGGGGGAATCTTCTTCAACAGGGGAGGAAATGCATAGTGCTAGGGGCAACGGGGGAGGAGAAGGCAAAGGGGTTTCCTGAGGAGAAAGGCTAATACTGGTTAAATAGGCTGTGTGTTTGTCAGGATACATAGAGAGGAAAATAGGATGGAACACCGGGTACATAATGGAAATGGGGAGCTGTGCGACAAAGCTGTGGAAGTCAGCAATGTGAAGGAGTTGTAATACTCGTCCCATGAGGCCGTTCTGGGTTTCTCGAACAGGTAAGCCATAAGCTTCGGGCAAGTTGTTAGGTGCCACATGGAAGTGAAATACTTTGGCAGTGTGAATCTCATGATACAGTGTGACCAGTCCCTTGATAATCCGGTTGTCAGCATACAGGGGCATTTGTTCAAGTAACAATACCAGGAAGGGTTTGCAGAGGACACTGGCAAATAGTGGTTTCCAAATGCAAGGTGGAAGAAGATGCGATTGAATGGGGGAAACACGAAGCAGTGCCAACAGATCATTGGTGTCAGGGGACGAGGGTGGTGAACTAGATGGAAGTGAGATGGGTGGAGATTGGGTGTCTGAGATCATAGTGATGGTTGTGCCTTTGGGGTTAGAGAGGAGTGTGCCGAGGTCGGTGTTAAGAACCAAAGTAAGAAGAATATAAGTGCGATGGTGAGGAATGAGATCAGGGAGATCCAGAACATCTTGAGATAAGAGCAACAGAATTCGCACATACGAGGAGGAGCCTCACAAAGAGATCACAATGTCCCGTTAGAGCTAAATTTCATTGTAGTCTATGGAGCCTCTTATAGTCTTTCAATATGTCCTGGGAATGCAACAGATTGGTTTCAGATTCCCATGTGTTTTCTGCGGATGAATAACCCTTCCATGTGGTCAGGTACTGATATTGGCCAGGGGATCCCTTGTGAGAGAGTATCACCTCCACTTTGTATTCTTCATCATCATCAATTATGTCAGGAGAGGGCTGTGGGAATGATGGGCTGTGCACTTCAGTTTGTTTGAAGGGGGAGAGCAGTGAGGCGTGAAACACGTTGTGGATCTTCCAGGTACTGGGAAGTTTTAGTTTGTAGGCAAGAGGTGATATGACACGGGTTATCTCAAAGGGGCCATGTTGTTTGGGAGTGAGTTTTTGGGAGGTTTAAGGAATACAGAGGTTGGTAGATTCTAACCATATGCAGTCTCCAACCTTCCTGGGAGAGAATTTCTGAGTGGATCGTTTGGTCATAAGGAGGCGAGCGGAGTCATGTGCTGCGAGGGCTTCTTTTCGTGCTTTTTCCAATGCGGTGAGTTGAGTTTCTAAGGCAGGGATGAAGGTCTTCCCGATCACTGGGAAGTTCCTGGGTTCATATCCAAGCATCAAGGAGAAGGGTGAGGTTTTGGTTGAGCTGTGTGGAGTGGTGTTATGATGGAACTCAGCTGTGGTGATGTGATCCGTCCATTGATGTGGGTTGTTACCACAAAAGATCCATAGGTACATTTCCAGTTCCTGGTTGGTACACTCAGTTTGTCCGTTGGTCTGTGGGTAATAGGCAGTGGAGAGTTTGAGATTGTATTGGAGAAGGCGGGTGAGTTCCCTAGCGAGTGTAGAGGCAAACTGTGGTCCTTGGTCAGAGATGATGGAGTCGTATAGACCAAAACGTTTGAAGACGTGGTTGAAGAAAAGCTTGGCTATGCCTGCAGCATCAATGGTTTTAGTACAAGGGCATAAAATTACCCCCTTCGTAAGGCCATGGTCGACCATGACCATGAGTGAGTCAAAGCCATTGGAACGGGGAAGATTGGTGATGAGGTCAACAGACAGTTGGCGAAATGGAAGGGAGACGGTGGACGGAATAGGTTGAAGCAGGAGAATGGTGGGATGTGTGTTGACCTTGCTCTGCTGACATGTAGCACAGCCGGCAATGTAGTTGTGGACAAAGGTGGCCAATCCAGGCCACCAGAAGTCCCGTTCGACAATGAATTTGGTGCAGAACTGTCCCATGTGACCAGTTGTGGGGAAAAAATGTATAGTAGCAAGAAGGGGTTGTCGAGAAGTGGGGGGAACATAGAGGTGGCCTTTGTAGAATAACTGAGTGTCGTCATAATGCCAGTCAGCTAGAGTGGAGCAAGGGAAGAGTGGGGAGCCATCAGCAAGGTTATGTATGGCAAGAAGGACGAGGGGATCAGAGGGGGAGGACTGTTGGATTCCTTTGACGAGAGAAGTATTGAGGGCAGAGATGACCACTGGATCAGGGAGAATGGAAGCATTGGCATTGTCATTAGTGGTGTCAATGTAATTGTGGCGAGAGAGTGCATCTGCAGGTCCCATCTGAGAGCCCGGGATGACTTTCCAGACGATGTCATAGTCCTGGAGGAAGAGTGACCAGCAAGCTTGTCGACAAGAGAGTTTGCGAGGGTCTTTGAGATAGGATAAGTTCTTATGGTCCGTGATGACTGTGGTGGGGTGCTCAGTGCCTAGTAGATATTGTCACCACTCCTGGAGGATAAGGATGACAGCAAGAAGTTCTTGATCGTAGATGTCATAGTTTCGCTCAGCCAGAGTGAAGGTTTTGGAGAAGTAGGCACAGGGGTGGAGATCACCATTGCTGTCTTCCTGTAGAAGGACCACTCCAGCTGCGAGGAGGGACGCATCGGTCATGACGAAGAACAGGTGGGAGACGTCGGGGAGTGCGAGGACAGGGGTAGATGCAAAGATCAGTTTTAGATGGGTGAATGCCTTGTCTTGGTGACGAGTCCATTCCCACTTCTGGTCTTTTCACATAAGGAGTACGAGGGGAGCAACGATATTAGAGAAGTTGGGGATGAACTTTCAGTAGAAGTTGGTGAATCCAATGAAACTACGGATGCCTTTCACAGAGGTTGGTGGTTTCCAATCTTTGATCATGGAAAGCTTGGTGGGATTCATCTCTACTTGTCCTTGGCCTATGATCATGCCAAGATACTCCATCTGGGGTGTGTCAAAGGAACATTTGGAGATTTTAACTGAGAGTCCATGTTCACAAAGTTGTTGGAGTACTTGTTTAGTTCTGGAGTGATGTAGTTCGATGTCATGTCATGTGTGGATGCCAAGGTTATCCATGTAGATTTTGAGCCAATGTTTAGAGATCATGTTGGTGAAGATGTGGTTCATGAATGCTTGGAATGTGGAAGGGGCATTGTTGAACCCGAAGAACATGACAGTTGGTTTGAAGAGGCCAAGAGGGGTGATGAACGCCGCTTTCCATTGATCCGATTCTCATATACAAATGTTATTATATCCCCATCTAATGTCGAGCTTGGTGAACAGTATTGAGTCTTTCATGTCATCGATGAGTTCAGAGATAAGTGGTAGAGGATATGCATTTCGGACAGTGTGGGAGTTGAGGTAGTGGTAGTCCTGACAAGGGCATAGTGAGCCATCTTTCTTGGGTATGAAGAAGAATGGGGAAGCTTGGGAAGATTTGGATGGGATGATATGGCCAGTGGCGAGGTTTTCTTCAACAAACTTTTTACACACTTCTCTCTCTGCTGGGTTCAAGGGGTATACTTTGGTGATTTTGGGAACGAAGGACGGTTTGAGTTCAATGGTGTGGTCGTATGTAGTCTCAGTGTTGGGGAAGGATATTGAATGTGGCTTTGGAAAAGACGTTAGCAAAGTCTTTGCACTACATTGGGATTTCAGTCTCGGTAGGAGTGTTTTCTTGGGTGAGCTGGGTGGACAAGGATATCTTTTGAAGAGTTTCTGGGGAGTCTATGGAGAGTCACATGTTAGCCCAATCAACGTCAGGGTTCCATTGACAGAGCCAGGGCATCCCAAGAATAATTTGTGATCTGCTGAGAGAGGTGACCATGAACTCAACCTTTTGCGAGAACAAGGGGAAGGAGACTTGTGCGAAGAGTTTCCACTTGATGGTTCCTTTCTTGTTCTTGGTACCATCAACATTGTATGTGATGACGGGTTTACGAAGTACTCAGCATCCTAGCCTGAGTTTTGGGACAAGGGAAATGTCAATGAAATTTCCTGAGGCACCACTGTCAAGCAGAGTAGTGGTGTCAACAGTTTGCTTGGGTACTTGTAGCGAAACAGGAAAATGGAATGCGTTTTCATTGGGCATTGCTACAAGTACATGAGGGGAAGAAGACGTTGGGACATCTTCCCTTAGAGAAAATCCTTTACGTCGAGGAGGAAGATCTCAACGGGCTCTTCGTAGTTAGCTCTCAGTGTTTAATGGAGTCTTTCCATCCTTTAGTTCTAAGCTGGTTGACGTAAATGTCAAGCGGGTTCGTGGGCGATGGGGCAGGGTCTTCCTTTGGAATAGTTGGTTCCTTGGGTGGCAGGGTAGGGACGGAGCGAATGTTCTGCATAGATGAGACGGTGAACATCTTGCAATTCTGGGCGTTGTGCCCAGTCTTTCGACATCTGAAGCATCATCCTTCTTTAATGCATTTTGAGTGTTCTTCAGGGGTGAGTTTGGAGACCCAAATGGAGTCAACATCTATTGCGTTTGGATCTTTAATACGAGGGGTGAATCGAGGGACAAAGTGAGGAGCGGGGGAAGTGGGGATCGCGTGGGCTTGGGGAACACCTTTCCTAATGGCTGCCATGTGAGCTTTCTGGGTGTGGAACTGTGTAGACTTGTCAATCCACACGTTTAAGTTAGTGGGGATTTCACTCATGGATAGGACCATGTCGGTGATCTTCTGGTCACAGCCCATGGCAAAGTATCCAATGAGCGACTGTTGATCAGTGATGCCAGACTTGGCGGTGGTTCCTAAGAAATCAGAGATGAATTTCTGAAATTCATCATTGATGGTGTTGTCAGGCTCTCTGAAGGCAGTCTGGCAAAGGTATGGGAGCTGGAAACAAGTGGTGGCTTGAATGTCAAAGGGAAAGAATGTCTTCTCAAAGTTTTCGACCAGCTTGTCAAAAGTTTTGTCCTTATCTTCGAGAAGCAGGTCGGCCAACCTGTCGTACCAGGTTTCAGCAAAGGCAGCTGCTCTTTCTGTAGACAACATCTTGCTAAGGCATGTAAAGACTTTGGTCGAGTCCTCAACATAGAGTTTCTTATTGATAATGAAATAGGCCTTCAGGCCTTGATCCATCTGACTGTGTCAACCAGTTTCCCGAAGAAGTCTGCCGGCAGGGCAGCTCGGAGTTCGGTGGGTTTTTCATAGGACATGGATAGTGGCAATGGTGTGAAGAGGCTAGGTGACTGGGACGGTGGTGGTGGCGATGATGGTCTAGGCGTGGTCAAGGTCAGAGGTGCTTTGATAGCAGGAAGTGTTCGTGGGGCAGGCAAGGCTAGGGGACTTGTGGGTGGTGCTGGGGAGTACGAGGATCCAATGACTCAGTGAGAGAATGGCTGTTGGGAGGGTCTCTGTTTGTTGTTGTCTTCCGGGACGTGGTAAGCATGATGCAGGGCTCAGTCTCTGTGGGAAATGTTTGCTAGTGTGGTGTCCTACTCCTAGATAGGAGGGACAAGGGAGATACTTGATCTTTTGATACACAAAGTGTACCAAAGCACAGACAAATGTTTGAACATTACTCGTTTGACGGAGGACGCTCACAAAGTTATAATATCCTGGAAATGTGTAAGATTTGTTTCAGGTTCCCATGTGTTCTTGGCAGATGAGTAACCTTTCCATGTGGTTAGGTACCAATAGCGGCCAGGGGATCCCTTGTGAGGTAGTATAGCCTCTACTTTGTATTCCTCTTCATCATTAATTACATCAGGAGGAGGCTGTGGGAATGAGGGGCCATGTACATCTATTTGTTTGAAGGGGGAGAGCAGTGTAGTGTGGATCACATCGTGGATCTTACAGGTACTAGGAAGTTTCAGTTGATACATAGGTGAGGGGTGAAATGATGCGTGTTATCTCAAAGGGGCCATGTCATTTAGGAGCAAGTTTGCAAGACGGATATGGAATGTGGAGGTTTGTGGATTTGAGCCAGACATGATCTCCAACCTTCCAAGGAGAGAACTTTAGTGTGGATCATTTGGACATGAGAAGACATGTGGAATCGTGTGCTGCGAGGGCCTCCTTTTGTGCTTCTTCTAAAGCAGTGAGTCTGGTTTCCAACGCAGGAATGAAGGTTTTTCCCATGGGTGGGAAATTCCTAGGCTCATAACCAAGCATCAAGGAGAAGGGGGAAACCCTGGTGGAGCTATGGGAGGCCATGTTGTGATGAAACTCTGCAGTGGTGATGTGATACAACCAGTGATGTGGGTCATTACTGCAAAAGATCCGGAGGTAAGTTTCAAGTTCCTGGTTGGTGTGTTCAGTCTGTCTGTTGGTCTGCGGGTGATAAGCAGTGGTGAGTCAAAGGTCATAGTGTAGAAGGTGGATGAGTTCCTTAGCAAGTGCAAAGGTGAACTGAGGTCCACAATCAGAGATGATTGAGTTGTATAGTCCGAATTGTTTGAAAACGTGGGAGAAAAAGAGTTTAGCTACTCCTGCAGTGTTGATGGTTTTGGAACAAGGGCATAAGATTACCCCCTTTGTAAGGCCATGGTTGACCACGACCATGAGGGAGTTGAAATCATTGGACATTGGAAGATCAGTGATGAGATCTACTGATGACTGGTGAAATGGGAGCATAGAAGAGGAAGGGATAGAATGGAGGGGAGGAGTGGTCAGATAGGTATTCACTTTGTTCTGTTGGCAAGTAGTACATCCAGAAATGTAGTTTTGAATGAAGGTAACCAATCCAGGCCACCAAAAGTCATGTTCGATGATCAACTTGGTGTGGAATTGACCCATGTGACCAGTAGTGAAGGAAGAATGAACAGCATCTAGAAGGGTGTGTTGAGACGTTGGGGGTACATAGAGTCGATCTTTATAGAATAATTGGGCATCATTGTAATGCCAATCTGTGAGGGCTGAGCGGGGGAAAAGTGGGGAACCATTGGCAAGATTCTAGAGGATGCGGAGAACCAGAGGATCAGCTGGAGAAGACTTTTTGATTCCAGAAAGGAGAGATAAGTTGAGTGCAAAGATAACGACGGGATCAGGAAGGATAGGAGTATCAATGTTATCCTCAAGGGTGTCAACCTGATCTCGTTGGGAAAGAGCATCTGCCAGTCCCATCTGAGAGCCTGGAGTGACTTTCCAGATGATATTGTAGTCCTGTAAAAAGAAAGACCAGCAGGCTTGTCAATGAGAGAGTTTTCATGGATCTTTGAGATACAAAAGGTTCTTATAATCTGTGATGACTGTGACAGCATGTTCAGTGCTGAGGAGGTAGTGTTGCCATTCTTGGAGAGAGTGTATGATGACAAGGAGTTCTCTATTGTAGATGTCATAGTTTCATTCGGCAAGGGCAAAGGTCTTGGAAAAGTAGGCACAAGGATGGAGATCTCCATTACAGTCTTCCTGTAAAAGGACAGCACCTGCAGTGAGGAGGGAGGCATCAGTCATGATGAAAAAGGAGTAAGAGATGTCGGGAAGGCTGAGATCAGGAGCAGATAAAAAGATCAGTTTGAGATGGGTGAATGCCTTGTCCTGGTGACAAGTCCATTCCCATTTCTGATCCTTACGAGTGAGCAATATGAGTGGAGCGATGATGTTGGAGAAGTTGGGGATGAACTTGTGATAGAAATTGGTGAATCCAATGAAGCTTTGGATTTCTTTCACAGAGGTAGGTGGTTTCCATTCCTTGATCACAGAAAGTTTGGTGGAGTCCATTTCAATTTTGCCTTGTCCAATGATCATTCCTAGATACTCCATCTAGGAAGCGTCAAAAGAGCATTTCGAGATTTTGATTGAAAGGCCATGTTCTTAAAGTCATTGTAATACTTGTCTGGTTCACATGTGATGAAGTTTGATGTCCTGCTGAGTGTGTATGCCTAAATTATCCATATACATAAATCTTGAGCCTGTGCTCAAAGATAATGTCTGTGAAGATATGGTTCATAAAGGCTTGGAAAGTGGATGGAGCGTTGTTGAACCCAAAGAACATCATGGTGGGTTTGAAGAAACCAAGAAAAGTGATAAATGCGGCCTTCCATTGATCAGACTTCCATATTTGAATGTTATTATATCCCCAACGGATATCAAGCTTAGTGAACAGGGTTGAATCTTTTATGTTGTCAATAAGTTCTGATATGAGGGGTAGGGGATATGTGTTTCTGACAGTGTGGAAGTTGAGATAGTAGTAATCCTGACATGGTCGTAGGGTGCCATCTTTCTTGGGAACAAAGAAGAATGGAGAGGCTTGGGGGGATTTGAAAGGAATGATGTGTCCGGTGGCAAGGTTTTCTTCGACAAACTTTTTACATGCTTCTTTCTCTGCGGGATTTAAGGGATATACTTTGGTGATCTTTGGGGTAAACGATGATTTGAGCTCAATGATATGGTCGTAATCATGGTGTTGGAGTAGGATATTGAACATGGACTCAGCAAAAACATTTGCAAAATCCTTGCACCAAACGGGAATCTGGGTTTCGGTAGGTAAATTCTGTTGGGTGAGCTGTGTGGATAGGGTGATCTTTTGAAGAGTTTCTGGGGAGTCTATGGAGAGTTTCATGTTGGCCCAGTCTACGTCTGGGTTCCATTTGCAGAGCGCATTCCAAGAATGACTTGCGGTTTACCTAACGATGTAACCATAAACTCAACTTTCTGGGAGAACAAGGGGAAGGAGACAAGAGTGAAGAGTTTCCATTTGATGGTCCCTTTCTTATTTTTGGTACCATTGATATTGTAGATGACTGGTTTGCAAAGAACTCGGCATTCTAGCTGAAGTTTTGGGACAAGAGAAATATCAATGAAGTTACCAGAGGCTCCACTGTCAAGTAGTGCAGTGGTGTTGATGGCTTGCTTGGGTACTCATAGTGAGACTGGAAAATGAAACATGTTTTTATTGGGCAATGCTACGAGTACATGGGGGGAAAAGGGTGTTGAGGCAACTTCCCTTAAAGAAAATCCTATGTGTCCAGGAGTGATATCTCAGCGGGTTCTTCGTAATTGGCACATAAGGTTTGTTGGATTTCTTTATCTTTCCACCCTTTGGTGCGAAGTTGGTTGACATAGGCATCAAGGAGACTAATGGTTGGCTATGGGGGAGTCTCCTTCGGAGTTTCCTTAGGAGCATTGTCATTCTTGGGAGGATGAACAGTGGTGGAGTGGATACGCTGTGGGGGCATGGCTGAGAATGTTTTGCAATTCTGGGCGTTGTGCCTAGTCTTTCGGCATCTAAAGCATTGGCCTTCTTTGATGCATTTGGAACATTCATTGGGGGTTAATTTAGAGACCCAGACTTTATCAACGTCCATAGTGTTGGGGTCTATTACGCTTGGCCTGGGTAGGGACGAGCGCAGCCTCGACGGAAGCTAGGTCTCAAGGAGTCGACACACAGCTCGACGGTGACAAGGTACTGGCGCATGTAGGCCCAGATGACTAGTCCCAAGGTGCAACCAAGGGAAGTCCAAGGACAAGGTACTGACGCATGAAGGCTCGGTGTGGACAAGGAGGTGAAGGGCTGGAACCTTCAGACAAGGAGCAAGGAGGAAATCCAAGTGTATTGTGGGTACAATCAAGGAGGTCTAATCTAAGGTACAATGGCTGGTGAGTGTGGTATATATACCTTATGATGACTAAGCCATGAAAGGTCATAGAATGTCAAGGAACAGGTGACAAAGCGGAAAGTAAGCAAGAATGAGTAAGCGGAGCTGATAGCATTGGCAAGGCTATGTGAAGGAGTAAGCATGATGACGAAGGAAATGGAAGGTCATAGAATGATGTGGAAGGGAATGAGTCATCACGATGATGAGAGACATGTCCGTGCACGAACAAGGCAAATCTAGGGACGAAGCGAGACATAGTGGTGATAGGTATGAAGCTGGACTGTGGTGCTCCTTTCTGAATTGCAGCCATCCAAGCCTTCTGAGTGTGGAACTGTGTGGCTTTGTCAATCCACATGTTTAGGTCGACTGGTAGTTCACTTATGGAAAGAATCATATTGGTGATTTTTTGGTCACATCCCATAGTGAAATATCCAATGAGAGACTGTTGGTCCATGATTCCAGACTTGGTGGCAGTTCCTAAGAAGTCAGAGATAAACTTCTGAAAGCTGTTGTTGATTTTGTTGGTATCAGGTTCCCTGAAGGCTTTCTGGCATAGGTAGGGGAGTTCCAGCCAGGTGGTGGCTTGAATGTCAAAGGGGTAGAAAGGTTTCTCAAAGTTTTTGACAAACTTGTCAAAGGTTCTGTCCTTGCTGTCAAGGAGGGGATCTGCTAGGCAATCATACCAAGTTTCTGCGAAGGAAGCTGGTCTTTCAAAGGACAAGAGTTTGCTGAGATAAGTGAAGATTTTAGTTGTGTCATCAAAGTAGATTTTCTTATTGATGGTGAAGTAGGCCTTCATGGCCTTGATCTATCTGGTTGTGTTGGTGGGTTTTCCGGAAAAGTCTGCAGGTAGTGCAGCTCAGATCTCGGTTGGTTTCTCAAAAGACATGGGTGGTGGTAAGGAAGTGAATAGGCTTTGTATTTTGGAGGGTGATGCAGGTGGTGACAGAGGTCTCAAAGGTGGTGCGTGTGCTGGCAAGGTAAGTGGCTGAGGTGCTTTGATCGTGGGAAGTGTTCTGGTGGCAGGTAAAGTCAAGGAACTCGAGGGTGGAGCAGGGGAATACAATGATCCAAGGACTTGATGTGGAGAAGGTTGTTGGATATGTAGGTCATTCTTTGTTGTCGTCTTCTGGAACATGCTAAGCACAATGAAGGGCACGGTCTCTGTGTGAAATGTTTGCAATGTGGGGATGTCCTACTCCTGAGTAGGAGGGACAAGGGAGATACTAGATCTTTTGATACACAAAGTATACCAAGACAAGGTCAAAGATTGAATGTTACTCATTTGATGGAGGACGCTCATGAAGAGGTACAACAATGTCATCAAAGAGTTCTCAAGGGATGACACGAGATGTACACTTGTATTGTGCAGATCTAGTATGAGTACATCGAGTGTCAACTCTAGCTATTTATATGATCAAAACGTGCAGCAATGGAAGTTCATAGAACATGATGGAAGGATGGAACACTAAGTTGGTGTGAGAGAACTGAACTATGGAGAGAGGCTGTCTGAAACAAGATCAAGAAACACAGGATACAAAAACAGGCATAAAGTGAAACAGGAACTCAGAGAAACAAGAACCTGTGTGAAACACAAACAAGTTGTGCACTGTGAAGAAAATAAATACTAGTGGTTATACAAACGAAGAGTGGAGTGGCCAAGAACAATGAGTGTATGCTCATTGCATTCGGAAAGAAGAAGCAGCAAAGCAAAGTAAGAGATACTGTGCGAGATAAGGAGCACATTGTGATAAAAAGACAAAATTGTAACAATGTGGGGGAGTAAGTGTAATGACAAAGGAAGTGGAAGGTCATAGAACAATATGGAAGGGAATGAGTTATCACAATGACAAGAGGCATGTCTGTGCATGAACAAGTCAAGGAACAAGGCAAGGAACAAGACAAGAAAAAGAGAAAACATAACACAGTGTTGGTTAAGGAATGTGAGATATGCCTTAGTGTGAAGAGTCTTCAAAAGCTGACTAGAATGGGCCCATTTCTCAGTCATGTATTTGTTACAATCTCTTTGCTCTATCTTGGCATCTTTCTTGTTTCTTCTCACATCACTTATCTTGCCATGCCATTGCTCTGTCTAGAATGCTTTGAGCATGCTCTGCTCATTGTTGAACTTGATATGATGTATCTATACACATAGCCCCTTGGCTATGTGCTTTACCTTCATTACTTGTTTTGTCTCCTTGTTCCTTGATCTTGATGGACAGCTTCCTCTGCAGTCTGGTTCTCTTGCACTGGCTTAGTGTTCTAAACTTTCTATGATGTTCTTCGTTGTTCTCTGCTGTGCATTTCCCTCGTATAAATACTTAGAGTAGACACTTGATGTACTTCATACTTGATCTGCACAATACAAGTGTACATCTCGTGTCATCACCTAGTCCCTCTGAGTTCTCTTTGACAATGTTGTCATACCTCTTCGTGAGTGTCCTCCATCAAACAAGTAAACGTTCAACCTTGTCTTTGCTTTGTACACTTCATGTAACAGTATTTAGCTAATATAACGGTGTCCATCCATGAAAGCAATTGAGTGGTGTAGTCTGCTGACTTGACAAGGAAGATATCTGGGTGACGATTGTATGTGCCAGCACCTTTTGTGGCACCAGGTGGACAACAATTGCTGAAGAAGCCTAGTCAATGGCAATGCAAAACCGGTTTTTTGTCTGTGTCTACAATTTTTATAGTTGCTGCCATAGTGGCAGCAACAGCATTGAAGAACATGGCTACCAAGGTTTTCTCCCACCCACCATGATCAGCACCAATCACATTCTTGGTAGTTTGTTCAAGGGCAACATTTACCAGGGATGTCATGGGCCAGTTTCATTTCTTTTCATTGGTGTCATAGAGTAGAATAATTCCAGTTGAGGACATCGATAGTATGTTGTATTTTTGAGCAATTTCTTGAGGAACCATCAATGATTCCAGTCCTGGTATGACAGCAGAAAACTCTGCAAATATGGTATTGAGAGCATACCCCAATCTCTTCTCAGATAAACATGGCTTGTACACAATTGCATCACCCAACTTGTGAGCAGTAACTTTATCCATTATAGCTACTGAGCAGCCATGCATGGCTACAGGATAGGAGCCAAGTTTGTAGACAGTGTCCACAGTGTGGAACTTGTAAATATGGGTAGGGGGAGATATGGGCAACAGTGACAGGTTGACAACAGTTTCATATATGAAACAGGTAATCATATGGTTGACACAACAGCTAAGTACATAAATGGCTAGAGAGAGAGAGGATAGTATGTATTTTTATCAAAATACTTGTTGAGGAAAAACTCATAGGAGTGCTCCAAAGCATTCAATGATGTCAGATGAGAATCTGCATGGCAGCCAAAGCATGGAATGAGATTCACATATGAGCATATCTGTGTGAAAGGTATGACATCTCCCAGACAATTCCCACTTGAGTACACTGCTCTCTTAAGGACATGCATTTGAGTGGGTGAGTTGCGACCACCTGGACCTGGTTGAGGGACAATGTCAAAACATTGAACATAGGCCAAAAACTGGTTGGTCCACAACCATCATTGGTTTGGCTTCCCAAGAGGATGCATGATAAAACAGAGCTGTATGATAGAATGACCTGACGGAATATCAAGTTAAGATACACAATAAATCAAACAAATCATTACATATCTCTCAAGCTGCTCTTTGGCCAAAGTTGCATACAATCTGTATTTACTCTCACAGAGTCATAATGTCTGAAAGGCCAATCATCTTGTGGTGGTGATGCAAGCAGGGTTTTCATAGGAAGGATGGTATCTGTGTGGAAGTAAGTTGTCTGCAGACGAAGCTTGAGCCAAATCTGGACATGTTCAAAAGGGAGAGAAGCAGAACTCAGGGCTTTACATGGCCTGCCAATAGGACATAGAATATTAGGACCCTGGACTCACTCATAAGAAATGAAATCTGCCAAACCTCCTTGTAGGTCAGGAAGTCCAAAGAGCTTGGCAGCTTCATTGATAAACATACTATGAATTGAAGGGTCATAAGCAAGGTTGAAAGCAACTTGTCCGAGAGAGAAGGTACAATGTAGTAGGAGTATAGATCCTTTGTTGGACATCACTGTCCACATGAAGTAGTTAGTGGGGAGCCTGGGTGAGGTACCAAGAACAACTGGAGGCTCCCTGTCAACTTGATCAATGAACCAGCTCAAGTGATAGAAGAAACTCAATTGCTGGATGCTCAAACTGAAGTGAAGAAGCCAAGACCCTAATTTCCAGTCACCTTGGAAAGCAAATGGGTAATAAATGTTTGATTTCTGGTGGACACCAAACTCATCCACATTGAATTTGTTGATGAATGTCCTACCACCTGTATACATGTATGCTTCCCCCAGAAAATAGTAGATCATTGAAGGTGAAGCTGGTGTGGTCTCATTTGCTCAGGTATCTTCAAGTATTTCTAGTTTGCTGATATCTGGCTCTTGGGTAGCTCCAGGCTCATCAATGGCCATGTTTGAGTTGGGTGCATCAACCTGATCACATATAGGAAATAGATCTTTATGGAGGTGAATGAGATCATCCAACCAAGTGAAGCAGCCTAATCTTGGTTGGTTCATATGCCTAGTTACAGCTTCATGGTTTGTGAAGCCAGGCTTGCCACAGCAACACATCAAGATAACTGTTTACATTTTGTAGAGCTGGGATTCAAAAAGCCTTACTTCACACTGCGACCAGAAAATGATCCTGTTCTGCACAGGCTCTCTATCTGCCCTGAATCTCATGGATCAGCCTGGGAATACATTCAAGCCAAGGTGTGGTTTTCTTGATGAGGTACATATATACAACTTACTACTCTGGCATTTCTATCATAAGTAATCACCATTTCTGCATTGGTTGTAACAACAACCAAGGCTAACCAACACAAACAGTCAGGAACTTCAGATGATATAGAAAGTCAGGAGGCCTCTTGGTTCTTGAGGTAGTGTGTGCCAAATATGAGGCGTCCTGAGCAGAAAAGGCACTCGCAGAGTCTATCATATGCAAGCATGAAAAAATTGTAGAACTTCATCAATTCAAAGCTCAGTAATTGCAACAGGTCATCAATGACAAAGACCTTGACATTGGGTGGATTAGTGCATTTTACACACATGGCCAGCCTTGACCTATTCCAAAGACATGAATTTCAACATCCATGGTTTGAGGCCCTGACACAAACAATGAGTTCTCCACATCTGAATGTTACCATGTATATAACTCAAGTGATGGTGATTAGACACTTTTATGCAGATTGCTGCTGGCCACTGTCTGCTCACAGTTCAGCTCAATTGACTTGATTGCATTTTTTTATTTGGTTGTGTACACTATGTATGTGATTATGTACATGCCCCTTGTTGTATGCCATAAATATGCAAATTTTCCCATTCTAGATGAGAGGCTAGTGTGTGGAAGTAGAAAACACATGTGATCTTATCATTGGCCAAAACATTCAAGTTCAAACAAGAGTAATTATGGAACTACAACTCAATCCCATTGTCCAAAGGTGCACTGGATTAACAATGACAAGCAAACGCAATGGTTGCCTACCACCACAACTTGCCCACCATCACTCTACCAGATGATGTGGAGAGCAAGGGGACCTCTTCTCCCACACAACAATAATAACAGCTAATAGCATGTCCCGATGATCAGGATAGCACAGTGGTATGCTCATTACCACTGTGCAATGACAAGAGGATGAGCAATGCACATCACTCCAATTACCATCTGACACCCTACAATGATGGACCCTGGAGTGAGAGCAGTGGTGAAACTGCCCATGGTGAACCACAGGCATTGGTGGAGGGGATACTCCCTGGTGTTCAACACCAGGGAGTAGTAGGATGGTGATGGTGGTGGTCGCCAAAGAAGACTTGGTACTGACTTGGTACTGAGTCACACCATTTGACACTGCCCATGGTAAACCACAGGCAACAAGGAGAGAGAGAGATGATACCTGTGGTAAACTACAGGCATCGGTGGAAAGATACTCCCTGTGTTCAACACCAGGGAGTAGGATGATAATGGTTGATGGAATCAGATGATTGTGATCAAAGTGCCATGTGTGGGTAAGTGGTGGTGTGGTGACAGTGTGACTCAGTACCAAGTCTTCTTTGGTGATCACCACTGTCACTATCCTACTACTCCCTGATGTTCAACACTGGGAAGTATCCTCTCCACTGATGCCTATGGTTCACCATGGGCAGCATTACCCAGTATCCTTCCTACAGTCACAGTCTCTCCCCCTTTTCTCTCAACACTGTCCATGGCTTACTGTGGATAGCATTACCTCTAGTGTTTGAAAGTCCAGTCCATCCAGATTTAAAAAAAACAGTCCAGTTTTTTTGACTTTTGAGAAAATGAAAGACCAACAAAAGACTGGTCCGGTCCAGTCTTTTTTACGACCGGATTTGGACCCCAAATGAATCACATTAGTCTGCATATCTCCAAATATGTTCAGGATTTTATCTATTTTCCTTGAATTTACACAGTCCAGACAAGATTTGTACTATCTACAATGACATCCAGTCCAAAAATAGCTGTATCTCCGGACTCCGTGGACTAATCTCTATGACCAAGGGACCAATAGAAAGCCAGACATGTGCTCTAAAGTCTGGCCCACATGTCTGAAGCCTGATTTGGACCACTTTAGGTCATAAATCATCAGTCTTTCATAAAACTGGTCTAGACTGGTCTCATACTAATACAAGACTGTTCAGGACTGGTCCTAAATGGTTTGGTCTCAGTCCAGACTAAATCTGGATTGAAAAAGACCAGACCAAACGGGACTTTTAAACACTATGTGAAGGTGAGTGAATCACACCCTTGTATGCTATTACCAACTGACAAATGAATATGTAGTCTGCAAAATCAATTACCACCACAATTTCAAGGTATCCAAGAATGAACGTACTTCTATGGGAATCCCCAATGTCATCCACATCGGTGAACACCAATTTGTAGAGCAACAAGTCATCGAACTATGGCTTGTGTTCATGGACAATGAGTGTTTTAGATAGTGAGTTGGTAACTAGCTCATTCGTATAAAGCATGTCTGCAACTGCCTGCACCAACTTATACAACTCATTGATCTCACAATCCAATGAACCTCCACCAGACTGGCCATTTGGCTTTATGCTCTCATCAGAGCACATCTGGTCTGCCTTTCTGCTCTATTGCCTGCTTGAAGACACAACAGAGCACCACAAGTATCTTGTTGCTTTCCACACAGGAGACCAAAGGGACTGTTTCTGTTACACAAAGTGTACAAAGCAAGGACAAAGTTGAATGTTACTCGTTTGACAGAGGATGCTCATGAAGAGATACGACAACATTATCAAGGAGAACTCAGGGGACTAGGTGATGACACAAGATGTACATTTGTATTGTATAGATCAAGTATGAAGTACATCAAGTGTCTACTCTAAGTATTTATACGAGGATGATGTGCAGCAGAGAACAATGAAGAACATCATGGAAAAGTGGGAACACTAAGCCAGTACAAGAGAACTGGACTGTGGAGGAAGCTGCCCATCAGGATCAAGGAACAAAGAGATGAAACAAGTGATGAAGACAAAGCACATAGCCAAGTGGCTATGTGTATAGATACATCGTATCAAGACCAACGATGAGCAAAGCATGCTCATAGTATTCTAGACAAAGCAAAGGCACAGCAAAATAAGCAATATGAGAGAAAAAGAGAAAAATACCAGGATAGAGTAAGGAAATTGTAACAATACCCCCTTTATAGAGTTGTATCCCAGGTACAACTTTCCAGCCTCTCTCCTCAAAGATCCTAGTCACTGGAGGAGAGCAGAACATTGGGAACAAGATAGTTGTATGGACATTGCATATTGTTATGTCCAAATTGGTCACAATGCATGCAAACGTCACGAGGGCATCAGGAAGGTCTGTGTTCCCATCATTGACAAGTAAATCACTGTAGCATGAGGCAAAGTCATTGAGGGTGGTGAGGAGCAATGATGTGACAGTGGAGGCATTCGTAGAGTGCACACTCATCTCAATAATGGCCAACCTGGTTACACCGAAAGCAACAAGTGATGTCGGTTGCAGGGGAGTGAACATAGGGATTGTGTAAGAGATGAGTGGGGGCAGAGAGGATTTCAATGTTGCCAACACGAACAACATAAGATCTATTGAACTCCTAAGTAATGAGGTCAAGGTAACAAGCACTGCTGGGAGGACTAAGGACAAAGGGGTCATCGTCGTCTTTGGGGATGATGGGTGCAGGAAGAGGTGTCTTGGGAGAGGAGAGAAATGGCAAAGGGCAAGAAATGCAAAGGGCAAGTGATAAGAGAGCAGGAGAAGCAGAAGAAGCAGGGTCAGAAGAGGAAAACATAGCAATGTTCTCAAGGTACTCTGTGCATTCATCCAGAAACAGAGTGAGGAAAATAGGACAGAATACAGGATATAAACTACTAATGGAAAGCTGAGCAACAAAGCTGTGAAAATTGAGCATGTGAAGTAATTTGAGGATTTGTCCAGTGAGGCCATATTCAGCAGAAAGGTCATTGGGGGCTATGTGAAAGTGGAAGTTTTGCATGGAGTGAACACTATGGTAGAGTTTAACTAGTCCTTGAATGGCGAGATCCTCCTTGTAGAGGGGCATTTGTTCAAGGAGAATGACAAGAGAGGGTTTGGTGAGTATGCTGGTGAAAAGGATCTTCCAAGCACAGGCAGGGAGAAGATATAAGTATACTGGGGTGGTGCATAGTATGGTCCAATGATTGGGGAGAGAGTCAGAGGAAGAAAAAGAGCAGGACATTGGAGGGAAGGAGGCAGACAACATTACAGGGATGGAGTGGTCTTGGCCAGATAGGAGGAAGTGGGTGAAGTTGGAATAAAGAACCAGGTTAAGAAAAAGGTAAGCCTGAGGGTAAGTGAGCAGATGAGAATGATCCAGAAGGTCTTGAGGTAGAAGAAGTAGAATTTACACATGCAGTGATTTGGAAGGAGCCTCATGAAGAGATCACAACGTCCGTATCACTACCTGTGTTCATCACAGTTTGTGGAGCTTCTTATAATCCTTGAGGATATCCTGAGCATGCGTGATATTTGCCTCGGGTTCCCAGGTGTTCTTAGCAGAGGAATAACCCTTCCGTGTAGTTAGGTACCAATGTCGGCTAGGGGGTCCCTTGTGAGATACATAGAATCACCTCAACTTTGTATTCCTCTTTGTTATCAATCATGTCAGGAGGGGGCTGTGAGAATAATGGGCTGTGTACATTGGTCTGTTTGAAGGAGGAAAGCAGTGTGGCATGAAACACATTGTGAATTTTCCAGGTACTGGGAAGTTTCAGTTGATAAACTAAAGGGGAAATAATGCAAGTGATTTTAAATGGACCATGACGCTTGGGAGTGAGTTTTCAAGACAGGTATGGGATGTGTAGATTGGTGGCTTCTAGCCAGATGCGATCACCTACTTTCCATGGTGAGAACCTTTGTGTGGATTGCTTGGTCATGAGGAAATGGGCAGAGTCATGTACAGCAAGTGTTACATTTTTTCTCTTTTCTCCTTGCTCTTTGCCTTGCTCTTTGCCTCGTTCATGCACGGACACGTCTCTCATCATTGTGATGACTCATTCCCTTCCATGTCATTCTACGACCTTCCACTTCCTTCATCATCATGCTTACTCCTCCACATAGCCTTGCCAATGCCATCGGCTTCGCTTACTCATTCTTGCTTACTTCCCGCTTTGTCACTTGTTCCTTGACATTCTATGACCTTCCACGGCTTAGTCATCATAGGGTATATATACCATACTTGCCAGCCGTTGTACCTCAGCTTAGACCTCCTTGATTGTACCCACAATACACTCGGGTTTCCTCCTTGCTCCTTGTCCAAAGGTACTAGCCCTTCACCTCCTTGTCTACACCAAGTCTTCATGCATCAGTACCTTATTCTTGGACTTTCCTTGGTTGCGCCTTGGGACTAGTCATCTGGGCCTATGTGTGTTACGCTTGGTCCGGGTAGGAACGAGTGTAGCCTCGACGGAAGCAAGGTCTCAAGGAGTTGACACACGGAGGCTCAACGGTGACAAGGTACTGGCGCACAGAGGCCCAGATGACTAGTCCCAAGGCGCAACCAAGGGAAGTCCAAGGACAAGGTACCGACGCTTGAAGGCACGGTATAGACAAGGAGGTGAAGGGCTGGTACCTTCGGTCAAGGAGCAAGGAGGGAACCCAAGTGTATTGGTGGTACAATCGAGGAGGTCTAAGCTAAGGTACAACGGCTGGCGAGTATGGTATATATACCCTACGATGACTAAGCCGTGGAAGGTCATGGAATGTCAGAGAACAGAGACGAAGCAAGAAAATAAGCAGGAATGAGTAAGCAGAGCCGATGGCATCGGCGAGGCTATGTGGAGGAGTAAGCGTGATGACGAAGGAAGTGAAAGGTCGTAGAACGACGTGGAAGGGAATGAGTCATCACGATGACAAGAGACGTGTCCGTGCACGAACGAGGCAAAGATCAAGGCAAGGAACAAGGAGAAAAGAGAGAAAACGTAACAATGTGCGCCAGTACCTTGTCACCATCGAGCCTCCGTGTGTCGACTCCTTGAGACCTTGCTTCCGTTGAGGCTATGCTCGTCCCTACCTGGGCCAAGTGTAACAAAAGGTCTAAGCTGCTCTTTATGACTACCATCGCGTAGATCGTTATCACCATTCCCCCTCGTCCATCCACAGACCCCTGCTGGGGAATTCCCCGCAGCGCCCTTGCTGAGAGCTCAGACTCAGAACCCCAGGAGGAAGAAGATCTCTTCACTTCTGATCACTTAGACAACGACATCTCTATCCCTTCAATAGAGGATACCACAGTCACCCTCGCTGAATACTTTGACGAGTCCACCTACCTGCCCCAAGCTCCCACTCCCCTCCCACAAACTGGTAATATCTTCCAGTACCCTCCACAAATCCCATCCTCCACCATGTCCTCCTCTAAATCCACAGAGCTCCACCTTGCATCACCCGAGGCCTTTGATGGAAGCTACGCAACTGCCGTTTAGTGGTTGCAAACCGTCTGCTTCTATCTCCATGTCAACGAAAAGGTCTACGACTCCGACTCCAAGCAGATAGCCTTCACACTATCATACATGACCAAGGGCTCAGCACTCACATGGGCCAACAACTTCAGGAGGAAGGCACTCTCCCACACCATGCCCAATTTAGGGACCTTTGTGAACTTCATCACAAAGTTCAACAAAGCCTTTGAACACCAAGCGTTCGCAACACCATTAGGTGGTTGAGCAAGACCCACATCAAAAGGAACAAGAAAGGGAATTGGACCCCCTCCCTCGACCACTATGTCCAGACCTTCCAGACCAAAATGGGTCTGGCAGGTATCTCTGATAACAATGTCCTCATTGGTTACTTCGCCAATGCCCTTCCTACGCCCCTCACAGACAAAATCTTTGCCATGGAGATGGTCCCCAAAACCATTGACGCATGGGTCGACAAGGCTCTCATCTTCCAAAAGAACTGGAAACATGCTCACTCTATCACTGAGCACTGGAAGAAGTCATATACCCTATACAAGAACTTCTCCGGAACCTCCTCTACCCACACAGCCAAGGACCCCAACGCCATGGACGTCAACATCATCAAAGTCCCTAAGATGACCCCCAAAGAAAGGAAGCGCTGCATCACAAAGAACCTTTGCTTCTGATGCCACAAGCCTGGGCACAGCTCGCAGAACTGCCCACACTTCTCCTCCTCTCCCATAGATAGGCTGAAGAAGACTTTGGTCAAAAAGGTTGTAAAAGATAACCTATCCAAGCTGGAGGAGATTGAAAACGATGAAGAAGACAAACCACCCCACCATAGCAGTGGTGGATTTCGTTCCCCAGGATTTTTGAACAGGAGGACTCAGTCTACATGAGTACCTCCTTCTTCTACTCATATGTGTGCTCCTGTAGTTGTATCTAGCTCCCGCAAATCTATGTCCATTGCCTTACAACTCATGGAGCCCTCGCACACTATGAAAGCCATAGACACCTGTGCCCTCATCGACAGTGGAGCTGACATCTGCTGCATTGACCACGACTTCGTAAAGAAGCACAAACTTCCAACAAAGAAACTTGAGGTTCCTTTCTGAGTCCGGAATGTGGACCAAACAGTGAACCAAAATGGACAGGTCCATTTCACCTTGATCCTCTTCACAAGCATAGAGGGAATTACACAAGAAGTCACTTTCTATGTCATGTCTTGTGGCAACGAAAACGTCATCCTCGGCATGCCTTGGCTGAAGATGACAAACCCTATCATCGATTGGGTGCAGTGCACCCTTACCATCCCTGAATCTTGCAATCAGCACAAGAAGTTGTTTGCTCAGTTCTCCAAAGACACAGAGCACCATGAATCTTTCTACGCACGCTTCAAAACGGCAATCCCATCACCACAGCACCACCATGTAGACACGGTCTACGACTCCCGCCTCTATGACTTCCTTGAACACTGCACGGAGAAGCAATACGTGCAACAAGCTCTCACTAACTGGACCTTAAACCAGATTATCTGTGGTGAAGGCCATTACTATAAACCCTTAGACCTCCGGATCTTAAAGATCACCACTGCCACAGAGCTTGCTGCAGCAGCGGAGCTCACCAAACCCAAGCCGGTCCTACCACCAGAATACACACAATTCTCCACTGTCTTTGACAAAGAGACGGCTAACCACTTGCCCCCATCACATCCCTATGACCATGAGATCAACCTTGACGACTCCTTCGTCCTCAAAGTCAGAAAGGTATACCCCCTCACTCCCGCCAAACAGGAGGCAACAGAAGCTTTCCTTGAAGAAAACCTCAAGGCTGGGAAGATTCGTCCCTCGAATTCTCCCCAGGCCTCTCCCTTCTTTTTCATCAACAAGAAAGACGGAAAGCTTCACCCCTGCCAAGACTACTGCTACCTGAACGAACACACTGTTCGGGATGCATATCCACTTCCCCTCATCTCCAATCTCATTGACAAGCTTCAGACTGCGAAGCACTTCACCAAGTTCGACGTATGATGGGGTTACAACAACGTACGCATCAAGGACGGCCACCAATGGAAGACCGCGTTCATCACCCACAAGGGGTTGTATGAACCCATGGTCATGTTCTTTGGCATGACAAACTCTCCAACCATGTTCCAGCATTTCATGAACGATTCATTCAAAGACATGATCACTGAGGAATGGCTCGTCGTCTACATGGACGACCTCCTTATCTTCTCCCCAGACGAAGCTATACACACAGAGCATACCAAAAGGATACTACAACAGATGGAGGAAATCGACCTCCACTTGAAACTCGAGAAGTGCACCTTCAATGCCTCAGAGGTGGAATACCTCAGAATGATCATAAAACCTGGTCAGCTTGCCATGGACCCTGTCAAGCTTGACAGCATTGCCTCATGGCCCATACCCACCAAGGTCAAGGATGTCCAGTCCTTCCTTGGCTTTGCCAACTTCTACTGCCGATTCATTCCTGACTATGCCACAGTCGCATGCCCCCTTCTCAACCTCATGAAAAAGAACCTCGCATTCAACTGGACCCCGGCCTGCCAACAGTTGTTTGACTCACTTAAGGCACTCTTCCTTGCCAAGCCAGTGCTGCAAATGCCAGACCCTTCTCATCCCTTCACCATTGCCACTAACACCTTGAAGTTCGCTTCAGGCACTATCCTTCTTCAAACTGATGTCAACGGGGACTGGCATCCCTGCTCCTACATGTCCACTAGCTTCTCCCCCGCAGAACATAATTACAATATTTACGACCATGAACTCCTTGCCATCATTTGCGCCCTCAAGTCGTGGTGTCACTATCTTCACGGCTCCCTGTTCCCCGTCCAGGTATTCATAGATCACAAGAACCTGATGTACTTCCGTGCCCCTCAGACCCTCACTCACCACCAGGCACGCTGGCTTCTTTATCTGTCGGACTTTGATCTGAAAATGATCCACGTCCCTGGAAAACTCCTTGCTGGTCCTAATGCGCTTTCATGCCATCTGGACCTTCTCCCCTCTGATGACGCCACTGACAATGAGGGTACCACATTGCTTCCCCCGTCTCTGTTCATCTGCCTCATTGATGCCTCATTGTATCACCTCATTGCCACACACTCCGCTGATGACCCACTGGTTATGATCCATCTCCATGCCCTTGAAAAACCACTGCCCATCACGCTTTGCTCCCGTCTTTCTGACTGGACTTACTCCGACGGTGTCCTTACATACAAAGGCCACATCTATGTTTCCATGGACAAAGCTCTTCGCCACTCCATCATCAAGCGTTGCCATGATCACGAAACTGCCGGTCATCCCAGTTATTTGAAAACTCACCAGCTGGTCACTCAGGAATACTGGTGGCCAGGCCTTGCCCAGTTCGTCCAGAAGTATGTCTCCAGTTGCTCAGTTTTCCAACAGAATAAGGCAAACACTCATCCCACTGCACCCCTGCTCACCCCCATCCACTTCCACACCTCTTACCCTTTCCAACAGATCTCTTGTGATCTGATCACTGATCTCCCCACCTCAGATGGCTTTGACTCTTTACTGGTTGTGGTCGACCATGGCCTTACTAAGGGGGTAATTCTTTGCCCCACTAAGAAAACTTGCACCGCAGAAGGAGTGGCAACACTCTTTTTCTACAAAGTCTTCCTTCGCTTCAAACTCTACAACAAAGTCATCTCTGATAGAGGACCACAATTCACCTCTGCCTTCACAAAAGAGCTTGGATGGCTCTTAAACTACGACTTGTCCTTGTCCACAGCATATCATCCACAATCGGATAGAGAAACAGAACGCGTCAACCAAAAGGTTGAAACATACCTCCGGATCTTCTGTGGCTCCAATCTGGCCTCATGGTTGGCTAAAATCTCTCACGCAGAATTCACACACAACCACCACCCCCACTCTGTCACCAGCAAGTCGCCATTCTTTCTCATGATGGGCTATGAACCCCATGCCCTTCCCACAGTAATCACCAACTCCCACATTCCTGCCATTGAGACACATCTCCAAGAGCTATCCACTGCACGTGATGAAGCTCTTGCTGCCCATGAACTTGCTCACCAGGTCATTGCCTTCCATACCCACCAAGGCTTCACTCCTTTCACCAAAGGAGACAAGGTCTAGCTAGAGGCACAAAACTTGAAGTGTCACATCGCCAACCCCAAGTTCACACCCAAAAGGGAAGGACCCTTTACTGTTATGAAGGTGTTATCTTCCATCACATATCAACTGTGTCTCCCTAAAACATGGAAGGTCCATCCGGTCTTCCATGCTTTCCTTCTAACCCCCTATCATGAGAACTCCATTCATGGCCCAAACTACCTGGTGCCACTCCCTGACCTCATTGACGGTGAAGAAGAGTACGAGATTGAGAAGATCTTGTGCCACAGAGGAGCTCCAACGGCCCGTTCCTTCCTGATCCGATGGAAGGGATATACTGTGGAAGAAGACTCCTGCGTCCCTAAGCGAGACATGAAACATTCCAAGTCCACCCTGGAAGCTTATAAGAAGCTTCACCCCTCTGTCTTCTCTCTCCAGTCCCCAGCTCCCAAACCACGACGACGATGATCACTTCCACTTTCCCCATGCTCATCCGCTTTGAGGATGAAGAAAGCTTTCCTTTCCCACATGACACATACTCCAACCTCTATGCATCATTGTACACTGATGACAATCCTCCTCCCTCGTCCCTCGCCATCACCACTGTCGTCAACAACCTCTCTGGTCCCCCTTCACCTCGTTCCACTCCCCATCCCTCGTCTCCAGAACATGCGTCGTCCTCAGACAACCTTCCCAACATAGAATCCGTAGATTCCCCCATATATGCTAGCCGTCTTCAGGACAGCACCCCAAATGTTGACTATATTCACAACGTAAACTACCACCTTTTGAATCCACGTCTACGACTTGTCCTTGGCAACCACCTTGATTTTGGCTTTCCTCTGCACACCCTGCAACATCTCCATCTGTACCTCACCACTATGGACCAAACCATCAGAGAACTTGACGCTATCCCTGCCGCACACCCTGCCACCAGATACATCGTCAACACCCACCACAATGCCCTCGGGGCATTCCATGTCCTAGCCCACTAGTTCACCTTTGGTGAATTCCTTGACAACATCGACCGATACAACCGAGAGCTAGTCCACGCTCTTGCCCCACTGGCCCCCTCCACGTCCTCGTCCCCTTTACTCCCTGATGAACTAGAAGTCCTTGAGCATACTGATCGCTACTGGACAGGCAACAATAGAGAGTCCCCTCTCTCTCCTAGTCACCCGTGTTATCATGAAGCTTGCTTCACCTGCCATCACCTGTTCCACCTACAGAAGGATTGCCAACTGTACCGATGCCCTTGGCTCTTTCCTGCCCTGGCCATCTCTCCCCCATCCTCGAGCTCCTCATCTCGTTCTAACCGCTCCCAGGTCGCCTCCCGAGGCCACCAAGGCACTACGTCTAACCAAGCTTGTGCAGTCCCACCTGCTCGCCCTCACATTAGAACCGGATCAGGAAATTACCATCACTCTCATTACTCCAGGTCTCCCTCCCCGGGTGACACCTTCCTTGACACTGCAGCATACAACAACATTGATGGATCTCCTGTCTTCAGCACTCTGGACTTTTGATTGGTTCTTTGTCATGGACTCAAATATAGAAAGGGGGTAATGTTATGTTTTCTCTCTTTTCTCCTTGCTCTTTGCCTTGATCTTTGCCTCATTCGTGCACAGACACGTCTCTCATCATCATGATGACTCATTCCCTTCCATGTTGTTCTACGACCTTCCACTTCCTTTGTCATCACACTTACTCCTCCACATAGCCTTGCCAATGCCATCGGCTCCACTTACTCATTCTTGCTTACTTCCCGCTTTGTCACTTGTTCCTTGACATTCTATGACCTTCCACAGCTTAGTCATCATAGGGTATATATACCATACTTGCCAGCCGTTGTACCTCAGCTTAGACCTCCTTGATTGTATCCACAATACACTTGGGTTTCCTCCTTGCTCCTTGTCCAAAGGTATCAGCCCTTCACCTCCTTGTCTACACCAAGCCTTCGTGCGTCAGTACCTTGTCCTTGGACTTCCCTTGGTTGCACCTTGGGACTAGTCATCTGGGCCTACATGCGCCAATACCTTGTTACTGTCAAGCCTCCATGCATCGACTCCTTGAGACCTTGCTTCCGTCGAGGCTACGCTCGTCCCTACCTGGGCCAAGCATAACAGCAAGGGCTTCCTTTCAAGCTTCTTCCAATGCAGAGAGTCATGTTTCCAGGGCAGGGATGAAAGTCTTTCCAATCACCGGAAAGTTCCTGGGCTTATATCCAAGCATCAAGGAAAAGAGGGAAGTTTTGGTCAAGCTATGGGAGGTGGTGTTGTGATGGAACTTTGCTGCAGTGATGTGATCCACCCAATGATACAGGTTGTTACCACAGAAGATCTGCAGGTACATTTCTAGTTCCTGGTTGGTACACTCAGTTTGTCCGTCAGTCTGTGAGTGATAGGCAGTGGAAAGTTTAAGGTTGTACTGGAGAAGATGAGTGAGTTCTCTAGTGAGTGTGGAGGCGAATTGTGATCCTCAGTCTGAGATGATGGAGTCATATAGACCAAAGTGTTTGAAAATGTGGTTGAAGAAGAGTCTGGCTACACCAGCTGCATTGATGGTTTTAGTACAAGGGTATAAAATTACCCTCTTCATAAGGCCATGGTCTACCATGACCATAAGTGAGTCAAAGCCATTGGAGAGCAGGAGATTGATGAGATTGATGGACAGTTGATGAAACAGGAGAGATACGGTTGAGAGAATGGGCTAGAGTGGGAGAACAGTGGGGTGGATGTTGACTTTGTTCTGTTGGCACATAGTGCAGCCAGCGATGTAATTATGAATAAATGTGGCCAGGCCAGGCCACCAAAAGTCACGTTCGACAATGGACTTGGTGTGAAATTGTCCCATATGACCAGTAGTGGAAGAGGAATGAATGGCATCGAGAAGGGATTGTCAGGAAGCTAGGGAGATATAAAGACGATTTTTGTAAAACAACTAGGTGTCATCATACATAACACCAGTCAGCTAGAGTGGAGTGAGGGAAGAGTGGGGATCCATCAGCAAGGTTCTGTAAGGCATGGAGGACAAGGAAGTCTGATGGTGTGCCCACTACCACCACCATCTCTGCAAGGAAGACAAGGAAGCATGGGCAATACAATGGCACAGCATGCCTCCCACCACCACAACTTCCGTGATGAGGATGAGGAAGATGTGGGCAATGGAATGGCATGCCTATCACCATCACAACCATGGCGAGAAGGACAAAGGGTGCCAACTGCAACCCCAATGATGTAAATAGTGAGGGGGCATATGTATTAGGTAGTATCTAATATATTTGTTTTCTTTACTTTCAAGTGTGATGTGTAAGCAAGAAAAAAAGTATTTACTGTTGCATGTTCACTTGTAGGCTTGGACAGCTAGTGTTGTTACAAGACCTGTATAGATTACTAATATGGACTGCATCCTGCACATTGAGTTGACAATATGCTGATGTAGGTGGGCCAGAGTTCTGGAGGGACACTATGAACACTATAGATACTATGGGTGTACTATGCAGACTATGAATCTATGAGCACTATGATACTATAAGCACTATGAAATTATGATGACTATGAATTGTCTATGAAAGTACTATGGATACTGTGAGACTATGACAACTATGACAACTATGAATTGTCTATGAAAATACTATAGGTACTATGAGCACTATGACAACTATGGTGAAAACCAATATTTGCTAATGTACTCCAAAGTGGTGCCAGTGAGGTAGGATTGCACAAAAGTGACTTTGGCTTGATCAGTGTGGAATAAGCAAGGATGTGCTTGGAAGTGCAGTTTACACTGCACAATGAAGGGACAGTGTTTCAATAGGTCAAGACCATCAAAATTGTCTGGTGAACAGACATTAGGAGCAAAGGCATCAGAGTCAGATAGGAGGTTAGAGGTCATGGCATTGATGGTGTGAGCCAATTGTGTGAATGGTTCAAAGGCAAGCAAAGTGTAGTTCCTAGGACTAGAACATGCACTGAAATGAGCAAAGTGCAATGAAGGAGACTGAGTGTATCTATCACCAGGCTGCAGAGTACCCATAGATAATCTAGGAGTTGTAGGAGCATGGCTCCCATGATATACAAGATGCACAGAGGCAGAGGACTAAGGGTGAGCAAAGAGACTGATGAAGTTGCCTGGGATAGAGCAATAACTACTGAATGTGGACTAAAGAGTCTTGTGTTGGGATGGGTAGTGCTGTCAGTTACTCATGCTTGAAGGTGACTGAAAACCTACACAATTAGGAGTCTGTCAGGACTGGTTACTCCAGTCACTTCAGAGTGGAGGTCCTAGGGAGACAAGAGGTCAAAGCAGAGATATGGAGCAGAGGGGTGAGTCTTGGTGCAGGACTTATGTGTTGCACCTTGTGTAGGTTTAACTCTTAGAAGCAATGGAAGAAGTAAGAGAGGAGAGTGAGAAAAGTTATCCTAGCAGATATTTAGACTAAAGAATACAACTAAAGTAACTACAATATTTATACTACCGGAGTTGTATTACATTACTAATGGAAGAACTGTGGAATGTTCTATGAGTAAGACAGCATGAAGATAACCAGAGCTGTGCACTGGAGATAAGATATGCCAGGGCTGCACATTCATAAGAACAGAGACTAGCCAAAACAAGAGGCACAGCCAACCAGGATACAAAGAAAACCATAAAAGAAAAGATCATGTGGGTTCAGATGTCATATGCACATAGACAGAGAAGATCACTTCAGAGAAGATGAGGAGTTGGATGCAGAGGTCTGGAGTTGGAATGGCATATAACATGTCAGCAAGGAACATGAAAAATTTATTTGGCTTTCAACATAGAATGTTATTTGACTCTCAATGATTCATTTACAACACAGTCAATCATTAGAGTATGTGTATCATACATAGCAATGGAATTACATACCTGTCTGTGTTGTACATACTAGCAGCTCTATACCCATGGTATCCGTCCCCTGGAATGTCTGTCTGTAAGAGATTTCAATAGAATATAGGAATGGTAACTATGCACCATACCTGTTTGCATTGTGCACATTAGCAACACTGTACATGTGGTGATTATTTCCAGAGGCATCTGTCTGCAAGAGATTCAATAGGGCATAGGAATAATGATTGTGGATCAAACCTGTCTGAATTACATACATTGACAACTATGTATGTGTGCATGGTGTTGAGAATCAAGGTCTTATCTTATCCATAACCTTGATTTGGTATATATGTTGACACCATTCATATTATCTAATTGATAAGATGTTCCATACTGTGTCACTCATGCTTATTTATTCTTATCTATGTTGTTACATTACATCATTATGGTGCAATATCACATTATCTCTTTTCAGCCAATTGGATTGTTCTTTTAGAACATTCTTTCTTATGTACCTTCCAATGGTGTTTTTCACTTTTATCATTCATAGAGTTCAAACTCCTCTTGAGTTAGATACACAGAGTGTATATAAGACTGTGACTCCCTCTTGTCATCCTTAGGTCTTAAGACAACTCTACTATCTCATCATCATCACTAAGTGTTGAGCCCTAGCTCCACTTTACTTTCTCATCACTCAAGTCACCTTCCTTTGTCACAAGAGCCTATCCTCATCTCAGTGAGTTCTCACACTGAGTCTCTGCATTCCCTTCTTCACTAGTAGAAGTTTCTTGTACCTCAACTTGAACTTCTATACATGGTACTTGTGTTCACATCAGCAAACCAAGCCTTAGCTGGGCAGTACTGGGCAGGTCTCTAGCTTTTCTAGCAAGACATCACTGGACAGAGTGGAACAGAAAAATATAAAATAAAATTATGTCTATAATGTTAATCTAAAATTTTCACTAGACAATCTTCCTGCCAAATATAACCTCTTAGCATGGTTTCCCTGAGTAAATTTGTCAATATGCTTACATGGTATGCATTGACATTCTATGGGAAAAGTCCTGGTTTGCTGATGCAGAAGTGTTTGTTTGTGAGGGATTTTAATAGGACATAGGCATGACAACTGTAGATCATACCTGTCTACATTGCACAAATTGGTGATTTGGTATGGATGGAAATCATTTCCAGAAGTGTCAGTCTATGAAAAATGTTAATCACAGATCATAGCTGCCTACATTGTGTACATTAGAAATTCAGTACACATGATACTTGCACCTTGCAGAGATTGTATCTATATGTAAGGGGTTTCAATGTGATGAGGGATGTCATATGCTGTTCCAACTCCAGACCTCTGCACCCAACTCCTTGTCTCCTCTGGAGTGATCTCCTCTATTTGTGTGCATGTATGTAACATCTGGACCCACATGATATTTCCTTATTCATTCATCCTTGTATTCTGATTGGTTATGCCTCTTGTTTTGGCTAGTCTCTGTTCTTATGAATGTGCAGCCCTGGCATATCTTATCTCCAGTGCACAGCTCCAGTTATCTTCATGCCATCTTACTCATAGAATGTTCCACAGTCCTTTTGTTAGTAATGCAATACAACTCTGGTAGTATAAATATTGTAGTTACTTCAGTTGTATTCTTTAGTCTGAATATCCACTAGGATATGTAACTCCTTTCATTCTCCTCTCCTACTCCTTTATTGCTCCTAAGAGTCAAACCTATGCAAGGTGTGACACATAAGTCCTGCACCAAGACTCACCCCTCTGCTCCACATCTCCACTCTAACCCCTTGTCCCCCTAGGACCTCCACTCCAAAGCAACTGGAGTAACCAGTCCTGACAAGGTACAATAATCATGGATACTGTGCTCAGAGGCATCTTATGTACTTGCTATACATATATTTCCATATTTAGCTGTAAGATGCATACAGATCAATGCTCAACAACCCTCCCTGTGGATATACTAGCAGGTCAGAGTGTGTATCATAATGATTTAGATTACATTCTTTACAGTCACTGATAAAGTTATCTAATAGTTGAGTGAACTGCCACCAATTTCCTGATGTAGGATTACTGTCACCTAATACAGTACATATATATCTTCAACTTTGTAATGGTAACCTCATCAACCTTATTGCCTTTGACATGAAAACCATATACAAGAAATCTACAACAAAAAGAAAATCCCATGTTACAGTAGCTCCCAAGGGTGTATTTGTCAAGTCATATATTGCTAGGGAAAATCATTACAAGGTACATTTACCAGATACGCTTGACCATTGTAAATCTGGTAAGATCTTCCAATGGAACATACCTTTTCCCTCTTCCTACCTTTCCAGGTCCATTGTTTTCTTGTCCTTCTCTCATATCATTAACAAGAATGGCATCATCATGCCAGTTATCAATCATCTTCCCAAGCTGCTTGTTATACTCTCGTTCCTCTGTGCCTTCACCGATGGGGTCACGACCAAAATCATTAACACGATCGGCTGCCACACGAACTTCGGCCCCTGATCTTCGAACACCAGCATACGAAATCAAGTTTACACCCAAAAGAATCTTGAAGGCCAAGAAGCTGGCATATTCAATCTAATGCACAATACTAGCAATCAAACCAATGAACGTACCATAACCAAAACGACACAGCAGTGGCTATCCATTTAGCCAATGGATACGGATCCCATTGATCATGTCGGCGGTGGTATGATAACGGATTGAACGATTGAAGGCCGATAAGGATGGCCAAGACAGCGAGGGGAACGGATGCAAAACCAAGGCGACGTGCAACCAGAGGTGATTGGTCAACGTACGTGTGCTGTATGGCGTGTTTGAGCACCGTCAGAGATGATAGTAAGACTTGCGAACCTTGCGGAAACCATGGCGTCCAACAACGCTTCCGCTTGCTAGGTCACGGCATAACACATCAATATATCGCTCGTATACAGACGGACGAATATGATTGAACTTGGTGATGAAGGCATGTTTGAGCCAGTCTACCATCATTTCTGACACTAGCACAGTAACGACAGGCTGTGTCATGATAAGGTGAGACCACCTATTGATCAAACGGACACATACATAAGAAATGGTCCATAAAACATTATCACCTCTAAACCATCCAAAGCTTTTCGGCATCACGAACCCGCCGGCAAAGTCGAACTCGGAACCACTGAGCTCTATCAAGTTGCGGAATGCAACAACGACGAGCATTAGAGACAGCGTAAAACGCTCGACGATATCCGCACAGGTGATCTGAAAGAGATTGTCCTTTTCGAACTTCTTGAAGACACAGCCCTTGATCTCGACGAATTGGTTCGAAACCAGTAGAGTGATGAGAGCATGATCGTAAGAGTTGACCGCCACATTCAACGACAGCAATTGATAGAGCATGACCAGAGTGTGACTAGCTGATAATATTTGATCGTCACCTATTATCCAAGCACATACTACCAGCTTACCGACGTAGAAAGTCGCCAGCACAAAAAACATCAAGGGGCGGAAGATTTGAGACGAAAGAGACGCCTTATGCGGAAGCACCTCCAGCGTAGACCGCGAGAAAAGACAGTCAAGAATATCTTGTCCGATGGATGCACAGAGCTTATCTGCGATCTGCATGACTCCCACATATTGAAATGTGATTCGATAATATATAAAGTGCTCACTTCTAAGGAATTAAATATAACATAAAGCTTGATAGTATCCTGACCCCGGATAGAGTGGTATATTCTGCTAGCGTCCGCGAGTGGTATGAGGAGGAGAATCGAAACACCGACCAAAAGGGTGCGCAGGATATCAGCCTTCTGGGAAGGAGGGAGGTGCGCCTTAGACCGAGTGAAGAGGTTATATATGGAACGCAAAACAGCTATGAGGAAGCGAATAGGCTGGATTGTGAATGTATAAAGGAAAGAGTCCAAGCAGAGGAGGAAGCCAAAGCCGATGATCTAAGAATTCCCGTGAGACAACAGACATATCTGAAATCAGTCATCACCCACTTTCTCCGTGGCTAGGGGAATACTCAAAAAGTTGCTGACCCGCTCCCATTTGAGCTCCTGGTGAGAGTCAAAGTCGGTTGCAAGCAGCTCTTCGCGAAGATAGTCCCATAATGAAAACAATGGTTGGTGCGACTGCGGACCTGATGGGGACCCTCTCTCGAGTGGTGGTGGCAAACTAGCAGGGGAAGAAGGAAGGATGGGTGTCGGTGGAAGCGACGCGTATGTGAGAGGTTGTAATGAGTGATCCTTCAGTGGGTCTTCTTCGTGTCGACGTGTGGTTGTGAAATCCGTTGAAATCTGCGGATTCCAGCTGGTGGTTCCAATGGAGGTCGACGAAAAACGACGTTTAGAACGTCGCGGTGAAGTGGGCATCGTGGTAGGAAAGTCGGCGGCTGTGAGAACACTCCGACTTGGTCCTCATTCAACTGTCATTTCAACGATGCACCTCTCTCGCACAGGTGCTTTATTGCGTCCAAAGCTCTTTACTGGGCCAGTTTCAAGCCACCTCAGGTTTGCATCTGGTGGTTATCATGCACACGAGGAACATCTGGATGATACCCAATACAGCCCAGAAGGTTTGTCCGTCTGGCTTTTTCTCGGGACGGTGGTCCAAACCTCCTCTTGCAGCGGGGTTCTCCACGCCGTTTTGGCGGAATGCGCTGTTGGCCTCATTGCTGGTCGTTTCATTTTACAAGTGGGCACCGCGGCGAGACGATGACGCATACTTGACGCGGTGGATCGCCCACTACTCAACACCATCGGACACTTGGGCAAAATTGAACGAGAAGCACCTGCTGCAATCCCAACAAATCACCGACGACGCAACCGTGCAGGCCAGGGCGACAAAGCCAGGAATAATCCGATACAGATATCCTCAGTAAGAATTACTTTTCGGTCTGCTGTTAGGCATGATAGACATTCGGTTGTTGCAGGTCCCTGGGGCAGGCCTCTCCTCACCTGCAGCCTGTTGGGTGTACACCTGATATGAGTGGTGTTACTGCACGGTCGGATTAATAGTTGTGAACTAAGTAGATATGAGTTGGAATAAAGACGGGTCTGCACGCGCACACGGCGTGGGATGGTCTCACGTGGGCCAGTTTGTTTGATCCTCGCCTGCTCCAAAACGCATCCTCTCACTCGTGTCCTTCCTTGCGTTTCTCTTCTGTTGGGTGCGACACCTCCCAGCCTGGTCAGGGCATTTATACCCTCCTCCGTCTTGGTCCCGACACTCCTTCTATCCCGCCATGTACGCCCCACTCGAATTATGGCTTACCGTCGCCGTCTCTCTCGCACGTATCGTGTCCGCGTCGTCCCCTGTCGTTGACTTCAATCGTATGGGCCAAGTCGGCCTCACTGGCGCATTCTTGGGCTTGGATTTGTTTGACGACACCCCTACTTTGTTTAATTCTTCAGTGTCTACCCTGCTGTCCCGTACAACCCATGGTGCCCTCTCTGCTATTGCTAGCACAAATCCCGGTAGCTCGATTTCCTCGGCGTGCACAATGAACGGTGTCTATTATGTCGCTGGCTCTTTTTCCTCCATCGCCAATGTCTCCGCGAACTATGTGGCTTCCTACTCGCTTTCTTCAGGTGTCTTCTCTGCCCTCGGCTCTGGCACTCCAAATGGACCGGTCAATGCCCTGTATTGCGACACATCCAATGGCAATGTATGGGCGGGAGGTCTGTTCTCGTCGCCGGCCCCTTCTGTGGCTGTCTGGGACGTCAAATCAAGTTCATGGTCCGCCCCACCGTTCAATGGTCTCGACGGCCAAGTCACTTCCATCACCTCCAACGCATCTGACACTAGTCTATTCTTCACTGGTTCATTTACCACATCGTTTAGCGGTGGCGCGACTACCAATAACAACAACCCAAATGTCCCATTCTCCCAAGGCGCATCGCCATTCTCGTCTTCCCTCGTTCCGATACCCCTTCAGGATGCAGAGATCGTAGCGGCTCCCTCCTCTACAGACCCACAATTTGACGACATTCATGCAATCCTTTGTCCTGCTGGGCCCGATGGACCCGGAAACACATGGCTGGCTGCAGCCGGAAGTACATCTCTCATCACCGTCCGCACGTTCGCTGCGATGAATGCATATGGGATTCGAATTGGAAACACGTTTCAGAATGGCTATGGTACGACGGCTTTTAGGTACGACTTGCCTTGCCTCGCGCTCGAGCATCAAGTTTCCATTCTAATATTTTTTTCTAGTGTCACTTCAATTCCGGACAACACCGTCCAAACTCTTACATACGTGGATCCATCTACGGGACAGAATATGACATGCACAGGCAGTTGTCCCTTGTCGACAGATTCTTCGTTTTTGTACCAAGATTTTCTCTTTGCGGCACCGGTCCTCTTAACAGGTGTGCAAATCACGCTTTCGGAGTGGAAGGGAAATGCCCCTGGTCTGCATCTGTTGCAGCTTCTTTCTTCTGGAGCGTTTGTTTCCGCCGTCAGCAGTCAGAATACCCAGTCTTGCTTTGCACCTAACCCTTCCAATGTTACGATGACCGGTACCTGGTCGCCTAAAAATGCGAACACAAACATTCCCGCAACTTTCCAGACCGTCCTGGTCTCCACGCTACCTGTAGGCACACCTCCCTCTCAGTCGCCTACCTTCACCTGGAGGCCGTATGTCTCGGCGTCTGGACAATACGTGGTAAATCTGGTCATACCCGGTTGTCTCTCTGTCCAGGACTGCCTCCTTCGGACGTCGGTACAAGTCACTGTGTTCCCTGGCGATGGCTCCCAACCGTTTGTGTCCACAGTATCGCAACAGGTTCAAAACGATGTTGTGGTACCTGTATACAGCGGTCCGATTGTCCCTTCATCCCCTTCCTTCGTGACCACAGTGACTATGGCATTAGCTAATCAGCCAGCAGGAGAAGGTCGAGATGGAGAATATGAGATAGTTGCTGGCAATGTCGAGCTAGTCTTGACCTCGGCTAACGTGACATCTGGCGGAACCGGAAATACCCCTGGTAGCTTTGGAACCCAACACGGATTTGGATTCTTTGAATGGCCACTAAAATCAAAAACTGCGGTCAATGCTTCCGGCGTCATATCCAACACTAGCGAGACAGCCGCGGATGTTGTTGGCGTTGATCTTTACAATGCTCTGGGTTCTGTTAACGCCGTTTCCATCTCAGTCACTGTGCAGCATCCTTCTGGGGTTATCTTCCTTGGTGGTAGCTTCACCTTTACCACCGGCCCCCTAAGCGGTACCTCTAACATCGTCGCCTACAAACAAGGGACCCTTTTTTCACTTCCCAATGGAGGACTCAACGGTGCAGTCACATCATTCGCTTTGTCTGGTGATAAGCTGTATATCGGAGGCCTCTTTTCGGACACTCAAACGGCTTCAACCCAGGGAAGATTATCGGGAGTAGCTATGTACAATATTCAGTCGAATTCGTGGAACGTTCTTGGGGCTGGCGTTAATGGTCCTGTATCAAGCATCGCTCTCGCTAGTACTACTCTGCTGCAGGTCGCCGGGAACTTTACGAAGACCATGACACTGAACGGTTCGAGTTTCAGTGCGGGCGGTTTTGCCACTTGGGATGTTACAAGTGCATCTTGGGTGAACAGTGGCGGGTTTGTCATCGGAAACTTCACTTTCATTAGCAACGGCACATCTGCGAACGGCCAAGAGGTAACCCAACTACTAGCCGGGAATGTTCAGAGCTTGGCAAAGTACGGGGCAATGGGGATGGTCATGCTCTCGAACAATGGTAGCGGTGACCCGGCAGTTACCCCCCTGGGAGTCGAGCTTGACAGTGCCGTCAACATTTCTACAACGAACCCCACGACACGGAAGCGCCATGATCGCTTGAGACGCGGACCTGCTGCTTGGTTTTCACATGTCAAGATGCCTCTATTCAGAAGACAATCCTCAACAAACCCATCGACACTACCCCCGTCGCCTCCAACTCCCGCTCCTGCTGTCTTAGCAGGGGTATTTTGGTCTAATAGTACCTCTTCCCGTGAGGTGGCCATCATCGGAGGCAACTTCTCCTTTGCATCGTCGTCTTCAAGCTCTCAAGCCATAGCTATCTACGACCCAACAACTTCTACCGTCTCCGCTCTCACCAGCGACCAGGTGTATGGTGTGGTCCGTGCTCTCTACGTGGATGCCAATTCGCATCTGTATGTTGGCGGAGAGTTCAACCTGTCCAATGCCAACGCGAACGGATTTGCTATCTACGATCTTATTGGCCAACAGTGGCTAGGCACGATCGTTCAGCCCATTGAAGCAAATTCAGGTTCCCCTGTCGTTGTGCGCTCTGTTACCGCAACACCTTACAAGTCCAATTCGGTTATAGTCGCCGGTTCATTCGCACAGGCGGGCACAGTCGCATGTCAAGGTATTTGCCTTTACGATACTGCGTTAAACCAGTGGGACATGTTGGGCTCTGGTCTCAAGGGTGACATCTCCTCAGTTTCATATGCGGGTGTACGTCTCTGTGTCGTAAAGCCAAGTGCTTACTGAACCTGGTGCTTTTCAGAGCAACCAAGATGTCCTCATCGCAGCAGGCGTCATCACGTTGGCTGATGGGACTTCTGCGAATGTTGTGCAGTATAGCTTTGCCAATAATACGTGGACTGCGGTTGGTGACCCGACGACGATACCCGGTCCCGTCACTGCTGTAGAAGTCAACAATGGCAATTTATCGAGCATTTTTGCTGCCGGACGGTAAGCGATATATCCTGTTATTTTCCAGTTATTGATGGGTCGGGTACGTAGTACGAGTGATGGTTCTTCACCTTTTGTAATATTCTGGGACGGTGTTTCATGGACCAACGTCGGTACGTTGTCGATGGAAGATGGCTTTCACACCGAGGCTAATCCATAGATCAGGTTCAACTTTCCAAGCGAACTCGAACATTTCACAACTGCTCATGGTGCCCCTGCAAAACACCCACGACTCGAATAGTATTGTTGAATCTGACAGGATCTTGATGATCTCGGGGGCACTCTCTGACTCCTCGTTCGGTTCAGCGTCTGTTGTGCTATTTGACGGGCAAACGTTTATTCCCTATCTTACGTCCCTGTCAGCGCAAGGCACGCTGGGATACGTTTCTTCCTTATTCTACTCGATCGCCAACTTTAGTTTCAACCAACAAAGTACGTTATTCTCAGTTTATTGTAGGGGGACTTTTGACACGAAACCTGCTAGCCTTCCTTGCGGCTGGGATCGTCATCCTGATTTCGATTGCCATCGCTGCAGGCGTCGTGTTCTTGCTCGCTCTCATCGGCATACTGTGGACGCTCTTGTCCAAAAGGGATGACAAACTCTCGCGGTATGAAAATGAAGAGGATGACGATGACTCGACTCAGCACCGGCCATCGTCGTTGCTGGAGCACATCAACGCAGCGACGAGGACGACGATTTTGGGTGGACAAAGCCCATTCAACAATGTCAGCGCTGAGAAGGAGGAAGCGGCTCACGAGGGTGCAGAGGCGGAAGCAGACCCGTTTGGACCTGATGCAAGCAATTACCTGCGTGCTACCACACCGTCGGACGCCGTGATCGGAACGATGGTTGCAGAGGAGGAAAGCAGCCGGCCTGCACACGCGCGCTACTCGTTTGATGCGGGTGGTGAAGGCGAACTCCCCTTGACGGCCGGAATGGAGATTGAGGTCCTAGATGATAGGGACACTGCGTAAGTTGTTATTTGCGCTTCTGTGATGCATATTGACGACTGATTTAGTTGGTGGTATGCAAGAAATCCCCAGACTGGGCGAGAAGGTGTCGTGCCCGCTTCGTATTTGTATTAATCCCTCTTTCATTTCACTCGTCTTGTTATCGGTGTTTTGCTGCATGACGTTTATACCCTTGTTTGACAAGTCCGACCTGGAGGTCGTTCCTTCACAATATACCTAAAGAGTTTGTCGATATTTCATCAGACATTTCTAGTATTGCAGATGACCGATACAGATAGAACGTAAAAAGTAGTCTCGTTGTGGGTACAACGCAATGTTAATGTCAATGAATGTCTGTTCACTGGATGTGGATAAGTAATGGTACGAGAAAGAGAGGATAGGAAACCGACCTGTAAGAGAGGGTCACGGAAGTGCTTTTGACTGTTGTGGATAAAGGCCACTCTTGTCTTGAAGTCTTCCTTACGACGCTGGTCTCTAAACTCTCTAACGTGTCGACCTGCCTCGCGAGCCTCGCCTCTATTCCTCGCCTTGACGACTTGGGTGCCTTGACCGAATGCGCCAAATCCACCCTTGCACGGGACGAGGGCTGTATGCTTATCCGACAGCAGGCGTCGTACGAGCGCTGCACCGCTGTTTGGATCTTCGGACTTGGTGGGTATGCCATGGAACGACTGTGCATAGTAACGCATCATGCTTCTATGGCCGATACGCGCGCCAGAGGGAAGAACGAGTTCGTATTCTGTGTCTCCATATGCCAGCTGGCTTTCCGGGACCGAGTCGCTATCGGCATGGTCGCCGGATGGGTCCTGGTCGACGTCTTCCCACGCCTCCTCGTCCTCGGCGCCGTCCTCGCCACCCTCGGCCACCTTTTTCGCGTCTGGATACGACGAGGTAAAGTCGTAAAAGTCGGAGACGTCGAGCTTGTCCGCCTCTGTGTCATACGCGATCTTGCAGTGGCCCTTGTCCACCATGTGTTTGCGGACGGCATCTAGGGAGTGGAGCTCCCTGCCCTTGCCGTTGCAATATATGCAGACATTGTGAACGGCGATCTTTTCTACGAGGTGATCGATGAGACCGGAGATGTCGACGAGGTAATCGGCATCTGGGATGAAGAAGGAGTGGGTGGAGGACATGTGGAAGAGATTGTGCTGGAGGGACGGAGAGGCGGTGGGGCAGAAGAGACAGGAGGTGGAGGAGGGGTCTACGGCGTGGTGTTCTGGGTGCTGTGTGGACCTGCATGGGCCCTTGATCGCGCCGATCTTGTGCTTTTTCGAGTTGAGATGGGAATCGTAGGCATTCTGGGTGGCGTACGACTTTCTGTAGGGGGGTGAGGACACAAAGAGGGGGCAGCGATTGGCACACACCCGCAGGTGTCGCAGTGAACGTTGGACTGTGGCGGGTGTTGCTGTGTGCGATCGACGAGCTTCTGTGCAAAGAGAGTGGCAGAGAGAGGAGCGAGCCCGGCCACTCTGCGCTTGAGATTGTATCTGTGCAAATCTGAACGGTAATGGTCTCCTGTGTACTGTTAGCAACTGCAACGACACCAGGGAATGCACACACGCTGGTCGCTGTGCAATGGGAATGCGACGTTGCAGGAGAGGCAGGTGAACATGGTGTGACCTGTGTGACCTGTAGGTGAGCGTGACAGTACAAGGACGTTTGAAGTGAACGCTGCGAGCCAATCAATGGGCGATCCTGTCGATCAGCTGCTCTCCCCCGCTTACCATCATCTCCACTTCCAAAACAACTTCCAACACCCGAACCAGTCCAACCAACAGCACCAGCCCCAGATTTACAACAACAGCCTCTACAGAAACAACCCATCACCACCTCCACCCCCATCCCCAGAACACCCCCCATCTCCCCAAAACGATGTCTTCCATCAACCCACGTCCACCTCAGACACCGTCCTCGACGACCAAAACGTGGACGAAGAACCCCTCTACGTAAACGCAAAGCAGTACTTCCGCATCCTCAAGCGCCGCGTCGCGAGGGCTCGCCTCGAAGAGGTCCATCGCCTCTCCAGGCAACGCAAAGTCCGTCTTTTCCTCTCCCGCCTGTCCTTGTCCCTTTCCCGCTCATCCCCATTCTCCAGCCGTATCTCCACGAATCCCGCCACAAGCATGCAATGCGGCGTCCTCGTGGCCCAGGTGGCCGCTTTCTTACTGCCGAAGAAATCGCGGCCCAGAAACTCACTCAGCCGCCACCCGAGGAGCAAAGTACCCCCGTCGTGCTCATCGACTCTCCGGATCCACACATCGATCAAGAACACGCACCCCCTCTGGAGCAGAGCCGCATCCTCCCTGCACAGGACTCCAACCCCGCCAGCATGGCGAGCACTTCCTATGCCAGCACCAACCCTTCTTCTCCTCTGCCATCCCCCGCGATCCCCGCCACTTTCCCCGACAATCGTCCACCCACCACCGTCCCCGTTTCCTCTCCCGTCCCCGCACAACCATCCCCTGTGCAAACCAACACCCAGACCAGCCCTGTCTTGCCAGCCCAGCATCCGGGAAAGCCCCCAGCAAATCCCTCTGTTGCGTTGCGCCCGTCGTACGCACCAGCCCAGATGCACCATGTTCCCCACCCCCACGCGCACACGCGATTACGCCATTCTCACCTCAACTTTTCAGACGGTCTATACCAGGGCGAGGAGGCACCTCAGGTCGCATCCAGCACTGACAGCACCATGATCGCATTTAGTTCGCAGACGACCAGCTAAATACGTCTACTCTCGTGCGTATAGACGGCTGTGCAAGTGTTTCTGGTTTCGTGCAGCTTACTGCCATAGATTCATCTATTTCTTGGATTTAGACGTTTTCTTCTTTTTGATAGTGCTGTCCTACGACATCGATCAGAATGCCAAGTCTATTCGATCTCCATGACGTCCTCCTCCTGAGCTACCAGGATAGACATTTTAGTTGGCTCCTGCTCCCGCTCATCAGCTTGCTGCAATGGTTTTAGACTGGGTGGCCGTGGTGCATGATATAGCACGAGTGCTTGAGAGGTCTGTGGAGGTAATGGTAACATGTGCTTGTTTTGCCTCTTGATGCATTCGAGCGCTGCACGAGATATGTGCACCTCCTTGATTTCGAGCTGGCCCAACTGCATGTTTTGCCGATCCTCGATCGTGACTACTGCGCTAGGGTCAACAGAGGATGTGCAGACGAAGGGAGAGAGAGACTTACCAGTAGGCTCCACGTCCATGTCTACAGACTCGGACGTGGGTGATTCGGGTTCTTCGACTGAGCTGGGGAGGATGACATGAATAGGGTGAGGATGTGGTGCTGTTGGCCGCATGTCCACGTCCTGGGGGGCAGCAAGTGCATTGCCAAGTGTCATGTGCGCCAGGGTGTGTTCGAGAGAGTTGTATTTGACGCGTTTCTGGCAAGTGGGAGTCAGACGCTGGGACGGGGAAAAGTCAACCTCGTCCTCGTCATCGCTGACGGACAGTCTGCGCTTCATGGTTGGTGGTTTAAACCATGGATGTCGGATAGCCCAGGTTGTCATGTTCGTTCCAGACAAAAAAGCCCAAATCGGTGTTGACTCTAGAAAGTTCCGCGCTGGTCGACAACTAAATCTGAATACGAGTAATACTCTTTATCGACTCGGTTTATGTGCATCCTTGACCACCCCCGCCTTTGCCCATCCTCTCGCACGCAGCCAGCCCACTATCCGTGGTGTCAGCGCAGCCGTGAGGCCCACCCGCACAGGGAGAAACACTGTCTTGTGTATCGTGTATGCGAGTGCAAGCATCGCATACAGTCCGTCGTTGCTGCTGTCTCTGGCTGGCGTGCTCTCGATCTCCCTCCCTGGCTCTGGTGACTTGTTGTGCATGAGCCCTATGACGGCGTGTTTAACGTATGCCGTGGCCTGCGAGACCTGCTCCGCCCCGAGGAGGTTGATGCCGACGAACGCGATGGTAAAGTCGAGGGCAGAGAAGACGATGTACACGCCGAGGGCGTACCAGCCGTATGATTTCACGAGCAGCTTCAGCCGCTGTGACACGGTGGGGTTCTCCGTGTGGTGGTTGAGACGGGGCGGGGTCGTGCGCAGCTGGCGGGTGAGGAGGACGCGTCTGTTGGTCGGCAGGATGGGCGTCGCCGCCCTCCAGCGGGGCCAAAGTCTGCGGAACATCTCCAAGTAATTGTCGGCAATGTCCGGTGTGGCTGCCAGTTTTTTTAATCGGATCGATAAAACACGCCTCCTCCTCGTCTTCGTGAACGGCAGTCGCTGCTCAGTGTCGCGAGAAATCATTTCCACCGAACAGACTCCGGTTGATGCATACGGGAACAGCCCTTTGCGGTGGCTACGACTTTCCTCCTCGATAGCATCCCCACATTCCCGATGACAGTCGACGACTACACCGCCAGCCCCTTCGAGGGCCCAGAGAAGCTCCTCGAGGTCTGGTTTGCACCCTCCGCTGCCACGCTACACGACCCCCTCGCACCATGCGACCGGGTCGGCTTGAGAAAAATCCCCCGTTCCGTCTGGGAGGACATGCTCAACATTGTCAGATGCAAAGTCCTCAGTGTCATCGAAGGCGATCAGACAGACGCCTACCTCCTCAGGTCCGTTTCTTTACTCGATCTCTTCTCCTTTGATCTCATTTGTGCACAGCGAGTCCTCTCTCTTTGTTTTTGCACATCGGATCATCTTAAAGACGTGCGGAACGACCCTCAACCTCCTCGGTCTCCCACGCATTCTCGATATTGCTCGTGAACACGCCGCGCTTCCATCCGTATATCAATGCTTCTACTCCCGCAAGTCTTTCATGTTCCCGGAACGCCAACCCGACCCCCACCGCGAGTGGAAACATGAAGTCGCCTTTTTGGACGCCATATTTCCTAATGGAGCTGCCTATACAGTTGGAAAAGTTAATGGCGACCATTGGCTCCTTTACATCACAACTCCTACGATCGCTGACAAGGCTCCACCCATCCATGTCCATGCCAACGATCACTTGCAGCCTCCCCAAGCCTGGGATCCCGCCGAGATTACCCTCACCAAGGACTATACAATCGAGATCCTCATGAGTGACCTCTCTCGTGAGGCGCGCGAACCTTTTTTCTTTTCCGTCCCGCCCTCTCCCGTCGACTCCGACCCTTCCGAGTCGCTCCCCTTCATCGTCGGGCAAACCCTCTCAGCCGCTCTCGGGGTCACAGACATCTTTCCCCCTCACCTCACGACGCTCGATGCGTATGCGTTCACTCCCTGCGGCTATTCCTCCAATGCCCTCCTCAAGTGGGGAGAGGCCGTCACAGAAGGTGGTGCTGGTGAAGGATATTACACCATCCACGTGACCCCTGAAAAAGGCTGGTCCTACGCCAGTTTCGAGTGCAACGTGCCTCTTGCTACTAGTCCGGTTTCTTCCGCAAACGATATCCCTGATTTGCGGACCCTCATTAAGCGTGTCGTCGACATCTTCCAGCCAGGCAGACTCAGCGTGACCTTGTTCATTTCTAACAAGGACATTGATAACACCGAGGAGGATGACGTTGAGACCCTCATTGAAGCCGCGCAGCGAGAGTTCAAGTCTGCGCTTATGGCTTCCCGGCCTGTATCCTCATCCACCGTTCTGGATACATCACACGAGGGTCTGGACTATCGTGTTCGCAGCTACAGAAGAATTGATAAGATCAACTATGAATTTGGTGGCTACAACTTGGCATTCGCCAGCTTCGAGTTACGGTGACACCCCTTTATCGAATGTGATCGTATGGATGATACCTTGTTTTAGATTGCGCTTGAAATCGCGATCGCTCTATGTATGTATGTGCTCTATCGAATTATGTAGGTCCTGCCTTCGATCTTCCTGTACACGCGCTTTGCTGTCTGCTTTGCAAATTATGTAACAAGTGTCGTGTTTTTGTCAAATCACAGTTGTGAACCCGTCCACTCCTTGGCGAGCAGAACCCTTTAATAACCATTACAATCTATCACGGAGTCTCCTTGAGTTGGCCCCTTGATGAGTGCAACTTTCCCTGGTCAGTCTTCGCTGGACCTTCGCTCACATGTTTAGATTGAAGTACTAGGCAAATCCGGCTTAAGTGATCACAGCCTCCTCGCTGGTGGGCACGCATCTGTAATATTGCAATAGCCCGGTCACGCCTCAAAGCTTTCATCTCAGAAGCATCTTCCACGGATGGTTCTCTCTTTAGTTATAATGCCATCGTGTTTGGACGCGTCTCCCGCTCTTCGAAATGCACAAGTCATCAAATAAATCGTTCAGTTCCGTGCTATCAACTTAGCCGTGGTGTTCTCGAACGGCTTCGGGCCGTGGTTGCCCCTCGGTTAGGTTGAATCCCAGCTTTCTCCACAGGACCCAGATTACACTCATTCTCGAAGTCGCAGCTTATGACATCGATTATCGCCACCGAGGAGAACATCAAGGCAACACTCCCATCATGACTGAGGACTACACGCTCGCATCTCGGGGAGCTCAGGAAATTTGAGGTAAATGTATATAAAGCTCACATCTTCTCGCAATGTTATCATCATCCTCCCTCGAGTGCACCGAGTGCTCTCCCAGCACCGCTCCTCAAATGTTGTACAACATTGTCTCTCTCTCTGCAGCGACTTCCACGGAAAACCTCCAGGCTTTGGAGGAAGTAAAGGATTTCTGCACCACCGATCTAGGTCGTGGCGGCAGGCAGCGCTGGACGTACCATATCCTTTCGGAGAGCGCTGTCGATAGCGAATTACGGCGGCTATGCGACCCCCAGTCATCCGCCTCGGTCGATACCGTCACATTTCAGCCTTGCTCCGAATACGTGACCCCCAACCAAGATCGATTCAGTGTCGAGGAGTGGAGCTTGCCTGGAGGTACCTGGCAGTTCAATGCCGTGTACGATGGTATTTGACTTCATCCATTTTTGTCTCTGATCGCGCTGACCCTGAGGTTATCGAGGACACTGCGGACATGACACGGTCAACTTTGTTTGGAAACGATTGCCTCCCATGGTGAAAACGTCACTGCAAACGCTTCTCAGCGGCACTTTGGGCAACGTTCCCAGTCCTGAGCGGGTCTCAGGCATCCTCACGCACGCAATCCGGAAGCTAGACGACATGATTCGTTCAGATATCCTCACTTTCCTGCCTCTCGACAAACTCCGCCACCTGAGTCCCGATCAACTCAGGGACCATATCCAACGCCACGAGTCTCATTGGGAGATAATCTCTGCACGGTGCACTCAGGGTTCCACGGTCATTTTCTCACTGTTGGATCCGTCCAAGAGAAATCTCTGGATCGTCAATTTGGGAGACTCTCAGGCAGGTGCGCCCCTCTCGCCCCTTTCATTTTCCTCGGTTTCTCACCAGCGAATGAGCAGTGCTCGCGAGAAAATCACCCTCGGGGGGATGGTCAGCCTCCGCCGTGAATGCGCTGCATAATGGCAACAACCCGCTCGAATGTCAGCGTATTGCGCGCGAGCACCCGGGAGAGCGCACGTGTGTCTCGGAGAACAGGGTCATTGGCTACCTCGCACCCACGCGCGGTATGTCCCACACACAGAGGTGTTGCTCCGAGGCCGTCTGACCCTGACCCGTCGCTTTTGCACAGCAATAGGCGATACGTGGCTCAAGCTCCCGTCCGTGTACACACGCCGCGCCTTTGGGGGGTACATATCTGATTGGATTGCACCGTCGACGATGGAGCAGTATGCGGCGCGGATTTTGACGCCTCCATATGTCTCGGACGTACCGGACGCGTACCACTGCGTGTTGGGCCCGCAGCAGGAAGCTTTTCTCATCCTGTGCTCGGACGGGCTTCTGGACCTCTATGACCATATTGACGCGACGCTTTCGGAGAGTGAGCTGGCGCAGAGATGGGCTGGCATCGTGGGCAACTCCTTCAGGGAGCGGAGAGAAAAGGGATCGCTGCGGAACCTCGCACTCGACCTGCTCCGTGACGCCATTGGTGGAAAAGACCTGCACCTTGCCTCGCGCAACCTAACTTTAGAAATGGACGACAAGTGGATAGACGACGTGACGGTGCTGGTGCAGCGTTTCTGATCGCTCTGCCACAAACCTGGCGTTTGGAGATTATTTGAGAAGCATTCTCTCGCAGATCACCCATCGATATGACACCCGTAATAGATATACTATTTACGAATGAACATGAATTATAAAATGTAACCAAATCTCAACGACACGGGGAATACCCTCTGCTGCGCGCCTAGGCAAAACGTCATTTTCACCAAAAAGTCTTTTCTTCTATGTCTGGTACCTTGCACTCTCATCTCAGGCACCGTGCGAAGGGTCGGCTTTGACGGGATGTGTCGGGGTGGGTTTGTTCCGCAGACTACATAATGGGCACAGCTGAATAAACATCTCCGTCATTGGCCATGTTATTCCTGCCTAGGCAAAAGATTTCAGCACGTCTCGGATGCACAAAACCACTAATCGCTTACCATCCCCATGCGTCGCGCTTCGGAAACCATGGATGTAGAGGAACTATGGGAACGATGTGCGTAGACAAGTATGTCATATATTTGGTTGCGCACAGGTATCCTTTCGAAAGCTCTCGTCCATTCAAATCCACCAAGATCGTGGTTGATTGTATCCTGTTTGGAAGAACCAGTAGACGGAGTGCTGGATTGGTCATCGATGTGGTTGATATAATCCCTCCGTAGCTTTTCCTCTTCAGAGGGTGCAAGTTGGAAAAAAGAGTCGCGGGGAATTAACAAGAGATGATATTTCTCCGACCCCAATCGGACCCGATGGAAAGAGATCCACATCTTCAAACGATCTGTGAGATTCCCAGCTTCACTTCCAGATAAGAAGCGACAGATGTTTGCATAAACTTCGGGAGTGAGGGCCGCTGTCTCTAACAATTCTGGAGGTAGACCGTCCAAGAACCGTGCAAACGACTCTTCAAAAAGCGCTCTATTAGGCATTTCGACCGGATTGACGTTGCTGATTCTCTGCGTAATAACATCGGGAAGTGGAGCAAACATGGGGTGCATCCAGTATTCCAGCAATGGTTTTGCAGGGACTTCTGGTTTATCGGAAGGAAAAGAGTGCGAGATGAAGGATAATTTGTTAGTGGTATGCGTTTGTCGGGGAGCTATAGCAGGAAGTGACGAGCTTGCCGCCGTTTGGCGCCCGCTGGTTTCTGGTGTCTTGATGTGATCCTTGGGCGATGGTCCGTCCTCCCAAGAAGCATCGGGTAACGATCCTTTTGTACGCCGGAGCTGTGACGATGATGCTACGTTTTGCCCATAGAAACTGTGACCATCCCCCGAATCCCCTTGACCGTTTTGTGAGGCAGAAGCAGGCTCTTCGCTGGAAGGCATATCAGAAACTAGAAAGGAGGCCGTCTTTGTAACGTAGGGTGTTGGCTGTTTGTCCCGAATGGTCACATGGTCAGAGGGGACCTTGTGTCGCTTCTTGGGAGTATAATTGCATTCCGTTTTGGAGTCTTCTGTACAATGATTGCAAATAGGAAGATTACGGTCACACTAGGATTTAGTTTGTCGGTTAAGAAGGTGCCACTCCATACGAGGTCTTTCATAGAACTCACTTTTAGATTCCTGAGGCGACACCTATCGCACCGCGGAATGCCTCGATGTGCTGGTGTGGGCAAAGGAGTGTATCTGCATTCCCTGCCATTAGCCCAGGAACAATGGTTACAGGTCGGGAGCACTCTGTCGCACTGGACAAGGATCAAGATGTAGAATCGTACACTCGGACTGGGCGCGATCTCACCTTTAAATTGTTCATGCGACAGTGGTCACAGCGTGGCTTCCCTCGTCGACCTTTCCACTGCGACTGACGAGCCATGAACACCTTTGGATTTGGTATGCGTATCGTAAGCTGGGTATCGTCGTTTGGTTCCTCCACGGAATCCAAATCCTTTGGAGAGTTAGACATTATTGACGTTCGAGGGAAGATTCAGTGGCCGACAAAAATCCCAGGAGCGCCCTGGAAATGATCAAAGGGGATATTTTGGGACAGTGGCACGAAGAAATATTGGCCCAAAAGTACGACTGGAATGGCAGGGAGTCTGAATACTTACTGCAAATGGATGCGGTGATAGTGAGAGGCGAATAGAATAAATCAGGTGAGAAAATTCCTCTACGCAGGTTATGCTGATAGATAAATGGAAGAACAGCACACCACAGAAGGCGTTGGATGATGGCAGAGTAATCCAGGCTGTACTACCACAAGCCGGACGAACTTACTTACGAGCGTGACGTTACAGGTCACGGTACTTTTCTGGTAAAGTAGTTGATCATTGCAACGGACATGTTCGACCGAACAGAAACACGAATCCTCCATGAGTAGTCCCTGGCAGGGAAGGTTTCCAGTAAAAAAATAAATGTACTAGAATTACCACAGCATGGCGCAGCACCGAATTCTTGAGTTGCTGTGGCACCACAAAGTTATGTCCCATTGCCGAGGACTTTAGCCCTTCACCTCATCTCAACGGCGCCTGAAGTCCTGGGTATTTACTCTAATTAATCGTCGGAATCACCCTCTACAAAAATCAACCCCAGCCAAGTGCCTGCATGCGAAATGGCGAGCTGTCTAAACAAGATACCAAATTTGGTATGTGTAGTTTTATGAACCACGAGTTGGTCACTTGTGATGATATTCTTCTTGGTGGATGACAAATAACTCTTCCGTGCGCGTACACCGATTGCGTTCAGAAATGGGAGTGGTAGATGTAGGCCGCATTAGTTACAGGGTACAAATTTTTGAGAGGGTTCTTGGTTACCATGGCAGGATCCCTTTCGCAGAAAACATCCTTGTGCTCAGAGTGGCATAAATATTAACGCCGGGGACTCAGCGGCGCACTGCCACAGGGCTCTCTGATGTAAACGTTTATCCTCGGCTCTTGCTCCGGTTCCGCTTGTTAGGCTGGGTCCTGGATCAAGCCAGATAACACAAGTACTAACCTGCATCGAAACTCACGGGTCTGTTACAAGTGAGTTTATCGAGTACTGTATGTCAGTCATGAAACGACTTGCTAGAACTGGACTGGTTTCATAAAGTGGCAGCTGTCCTTCTGTAACATGTCATAGTCTTCTTTGACTTGCAGCCCGTCGCCAATTATCCGGTCATCTAGCAACAAATACCATGGATGCTCTCTAAGCTACAACTGGGGGGTAAACAAAGTAAAACCAATGAGTCATACACCATACAGGATTAAGAGGCTAATTCAGACAACGAGAACGTCTCCGTCGCTATCTACGATATCATCCCATGTGTCTTCTTCATTCCCTTTGGAAAGTGATGGTGATGAACACATTGGGTAATCTTCCGAAGACACATGTTGTTCATCCCTTGTCGACGGTGGGCGTTCTCGCTCCTTGTAGTCTTGTCGAGTGCAGCGTTGCACGCGATTGAGCACAAAGTCCAGCTGAAGGTAATTTGAGTCATCTTTGGCAAATTTGGAATGCTTTCGGTCTCGAATGTGCTGCCAATCATTGAGCATATGCAGAACCCGACAAACAGTACTTACGTATTCAAAATTGTCGAATTTCACCCTGCAGCACTCGCAATAACCAGGTTTACTGCCTTCGTCGCGCCTGGGCAGTCTTAGGGTATTCGTGCTGCGACTCTTCCTGAGTAGCGCGTTGCGTCGGTCAGGAATATTGTCAGGTGGACCCATGTCACCATGCTGTCGACATGAGTTGTCCTTTCCAGCAGTCAACGTAGATACTTTGCGAGAGGTCACGACTTGCTGCTGGATACGCCCGCGCAGGTTTGCAGGCAAATCAAGAGCTCGAAGACTTCCGCCACCAACAGATGTGGTGCCCGTCGTCGAAGTGATCCCAACGCTGTTCCCTGAAGCAGCAATATAAGCGCTGGTCGATGCCAGATAACCGGATGCGTTAACCGAAGCTTGAGTATCCAGGAAATCGGCATCAAAATCAACCAAATCCTCTGCCCCAGCATCCGCGACTTGACGATTCAAATTGTTCATTGATACGGAGCGTCGAAGGTCCCCTGTTTTATGAGCAATGAGTTGTGCCTGAGCTTGCTTTTTCCGCCTAAGCTCCCTTGCTGCCTGTTGTTGTCTCTCAGTCTCCTTATCTTCTTCACCGCGTTTAGTCTTTTCCCAACGACGCCGCTCCCTTTCGTCGAACTCAATGAACGGACCACGGGAATGTGGATGACAATACAGGACGGGCCAGGCACCGCGTTCTTTACCATCGCGCCCCTTGTGGATGGGATACTCGAGAGCATGGATAGTTGCCAATTCCTGCTTCACATCCTCCACTAAAACAAAATAGCTATTTTTCGCAAAATATCGAAAATCGTGACGTTTCTGAGTAGGGTCGCGTTCCGTGGTGCCATGTAGACGTTCCGATGCAAGTAAACGAGTGAGACTTCTTTGGCCGGTAGCGCCTATAGGAGTTGCTTGGACTCCCGGCGGATGTTTGGTGGTCGTGGGTGCAGGCACGTCGCACCGTTCCAGTATACTGTCCAGCTTGGTGGTATTCCAAATCTTCATGTCGAATGCCTGTGCTTTTTCGACGAGGCTGTAGTTCTGTGTGTTGCTATCCTCTCTGCATGAAAATATCAGGTAAGAGATGATGTATTGGTGCCATGGTGCCCGATCTCACCGGCCTTTGAGCTTTATCGGGCTCTTGAGCAGCAAAGAGGCGCGCGAAGCAACACTACGTAGTTTGCGGGCATTCTCCTTGTTCGAATGGGTATCCTCAGCATTTATTGTCTGATTGGTGATCAAATGGGTAATCTCGTTGGAAAAAAAGTCTTCAACACGCTAGTTGGGACACTATCAGTTGACGTCGAGAACAAAGTGCACGCGTCTTTTGAACGTACAGCACCAAGCTGGGTCACTCTGGATACCAACGAATTCCGGAGAGCTGCACTGTCGGGATCAAGCTGATCTAGATCGAAATAAAACACCCAAGAAGGGAACGCCCGCGTGTACTTGACACGAAATTCAGTCTTGGCCACTTCTCGAGCCTGCCGCCTTTGCTCTTTATCTTTGCGTTCGTCATCCGCTACGGTTGTAGTGGTGGGTTCTGCAAGGGCTGGCCTGACACGTTTGGGGTATGTCTGATTAATAAACGCGTCTCCAGCACACTCTGGAGAACGTGGTCGCTTAAAAGACCCCGATGGGGTTCTGGATTTTGTGGGGGAGTTCGCGATTAGTTGTTGGAGGTGCTGACGGGTGCCGAGGGGACGGCGGTTGAGGGTAGTGGCCATCGGTATTGAGAGAGTGGAGGATGAGTATCAAACCAAGAAAATCGTAATTGCTGCGCTGATGGGGCCGATGGCGACCTGGCTTGGTGGGCAGCGAGCCAGACGGTGTTGGTGAAGATATTCAAGGTGGTTTGGCGACGGCGACGACGTGTTTCTTGAAAGGGACATCGCCAATAAACACTTCGATTCTCACGCATCACGCGAACGTAATGGACGCGTCGCGGTATGTAAGCACACGTTGAGTTCAGTACAATCAGATCTATTTACAATGAAATAATGCAAAAAGGATAGCGTTAAAGGACCTGGCAAGAATTATATAGCTAATTCAGACTTTTGAGTGCGTGTCTATCGAGACTATCCGCGGCGAGACCATCTTCCAGCGACGCGCAGAGAGGAACCCCGGCTAGCGGACCCTTGGCGAATTCTCCCACTTTCATCGTACCATGTCTTTTCTCCAATAAATCACCAGGGGGTGGAAGATAATTCTGAGGGGGTGAGAGGGGAGAAGACGGCGTGAAAAGGAAGCCACGCTGAATGGATGCAAGTAGTGCAGTAATGGGTGTGCTGGGAGGACCAATATCATGCTCCTGATGACGCTCCGCAGATCTCGGCTGTTTTTCGGCTGGATCGCTATCTAGTGGTCTGGCTGGGGGCATTACAACGGGCTCATCCACACCTTCGACAGGGCGCGGCGTGCAATCAGGTGAAGGGGGTAAGGGTATTTCTTTGGGAGAGGCAGGTCTGCTGGGTGGCAGAGGAATGAGTGTCGGTGATATCTCCTTGCGTGCAGCTTTGACTAAAGGACGCGTGTCCTTTTTCACATTCCTTGCCGAGCGTTGGGGCAATATTCCACCATGGTTCGCTTTATCTAATGTCGACGGCTTATTCGAACGTTGAGCCACTGCAGGGGCAGTTGGAGCCGATCTACTAGCAGGCTTGATGGAGCCTGAAGCGGAACGGGGAACCCCAGGAGCTCTTCGGGCGACAGGCAACTTTCGAGACTCTGCTGCATCAGCATTTCGGCTAGGAAGCTTGGAGCGAGAATCATCTGTCCGATTCGAAGTTGTAGCCACTTGTTCATTAGGTTGCCCATTCACAGGTACGGACGGAAGCGGTATCCTTTGAGCGCCATGCCCAGTCACTTTAAGTCGATCAGGAGGTGGGTTAATCTTCATTTGCGCAGATGGTGGACGCTGGGGGCCTTTACTTGAAGATGCATTCAGAGCAGGCGGAGCCCGAGCAATACCCGGCGCAGGATGCACGGCTTGATGGGCAGGGGCAGATGGGGGTACAACACAACGTTGTGCAGTACTAGATGATTGCATATTAATGTGTAAAGTACGAGGTGGAGGATCGCGGTGCATTTGGGATATTGTCCTTTGCCGAGGACCACGAACGTCAACTGCGGCTGGAAAACCATTGACAGCTGGCCGCTGCTTTGCCTTATGGATCAAATCATCCGTGGGTGGACGAGTGGGAGGTTTCGGGAGTGCGGAACTTGCAGGTCGTTGACCCACTTCCATTGCCATGTTGTTCGCGCGGCTAGACGGTCTGCTGGTCTGCTTTTGCCCGTTCGACTTGGCACCATGGCTGCCGGAAGTGCCCGCCTGGATATCAAGGTATTTCTTTACCACCGGGGTAAGTGGAGCAATAAAGCTTCAAGACGTCTCAGCGCAACATCTAAACAAAGCTTTGTTAACCAACCTTTCTACCCTCGCGGGCATCAATGTCTTGTAAGCTTTGAAAACTTCCTTGCTCGCCTTTCGGACATCTGCACTGGCATCACGTGCTGTTGACTTGATAAAGTCCTCCACGATACGAGCACGCGCCTCTTTTTCTAGGTCAGGAGGATTGAAACAATTAAGGCAAGCTAGAATGCCTTCTGCGGCTGTTAGGCGAGGAAAAACAGACTTGTGATTGGCAAGCTCGGCAAGATAGGGAAGGAGAGATGGAAGATGAGTATGCTGAATGATGGCAAGCATGCAGGTCCTAGCACGCGAGGTGAAGACCTTATTTGTTCGTCCACACAAGGCCAACAGGACCGGAACAAACTGAGATATCAAAGGCTCAAATGATGGGCCTAGTCCGGTGGCTAATGCTGTGATGAGCTCGATTGCAGTGCCTGATAGTCTGCTGCGTTCAGAGTTCAAAGCGTTGTTTAGTGGTCTAGATATCGAACGAATGCCGGTGACCATTTCGGAGGGAAACTGACAGCCGCCGATGTTGCATAGGCGGGTCAGATGCAGGATTCCCAGTGCAATTGTATCCCATGTCTCTTCGGTTTCATCAAGAGCGACTTTCTTGCGAGCTAAATCAATTTCAGTTCTAAGGGTTTCTGGAGAATTGCACTAGAGGAGGCTTGAGGGTATCTTCCAACTAGAACAATACGAAGTACTCACGGTCGTTATTGGCATTGAATCAGGACTGAATACAGGAAGAAGATATGAATGAGTTGCATGAATCTCAAATCCCAACCAACCTGGGTTGGCGCGTCACGGACGTGTCGCAGCGCCACTTGACCACGTGATGAAATGCGCGGCAATGACCAGACGATTGAAACTCCGGTCACAAGCTGCAAAGCTCCCCGACGACGTGGACGACATCCCCAGACCGGTTTGATCAAGGTGAGGGCAATTTTGGCACACTGAATGGTTCTATGAGTCGCCATTTGGCTTTAGCGAGCGCCCTGGCTTGACAGAGATAGACTCGTTCGCTGGATGTATCTTGAGTGGTACTGATGACATGCTGCCCAGGGCATCCATCATGTCTCTTGTCGTGCCAGAACCCCACCAGCAATTTCAGGTACGTACTCTCCACTTACTGGCTGGTAATATGCTGATGAAGTTGCTCACTAGCACATTCTGCGTCTCTTGAATACCAATGTTGATGGCAAGCGCAAGGTCATGTATGCCCTAACCGAGATCAAAGGTGTTGGCCGGCGGTATGCAAACCTTGTGTGCAAGAAAGCAGATGTGGACCTTACGAAGCGGTGAGTTTTGTTTGTGGGGCATCACTTGGATCACTTACGAGGTCCGCAGTGCTGGAGAGCTCAACTCGGATGAACTTGAGCGTCTCGTGACGATTATCCAAAACCCAACCCAGTTCAAGATTCCCACATGGTTCTTGAATCGACAGAAAGATATCGTTGATGGCAAAAACTACCAGATCTTATCGAACGCGGTTGACTCAAAGCTGCGAGAGGATCTGGAGCGATTGAAAAAGATTCGGGCACACCGTGGCCTAAGACACTTCTGGGGGCTGAGAGTACGTGGACAACACACAAAGACTACTGGTAAGTACTCGATCACGCGGTGAGAGAGCGTCGCTCATGGTATGTCAGGTCGTCGCGGGAAGACGGTTGGTGTATCAAAGAAGCGTGGCTAGTTTGTTGTGTCCTATTTGTTTTTAATCAGATTCAATCTTCTTTGTCACGTGATCAACTGTGTGCGTGAAAATCTAAAATGAAATTCGACCGCGTCGTGACATCGCCATGGCCGCTACCCCGGGGAAGATGAGGGTGTCAGGTATCCCGACACCGGGCAAGACGAGTGGTATTCCTACACCAGGGAGGCTCCGTTCCGCGTCCACCGTCAACAGCCAACCAGTCCTCGACAACGACGACTACGCCTCTCGTGCATTTGTGGAAGCTATCAAGGCCAATGATCCCGCACAACATCGCGCCAGCTTCACCCACAATGCCTCTTCTTCTTCCTCATCTCCAAAATCTGCTTTCTCTGCCGTCCATTCTGGAAGGCGGTCAGCTACGGGACGTCCCTCCTCCGTCACATCTGCTCCCCCAATGCGCACCAAGACGCCATCCGTACGTCCTCCCAGTCGCCAGTCTGATGCGTTCCCTCGCAGTGTCAGTCGTGCCGGCCGCACTTTTGACGTCGGCGACAGTGTTAGGATCGAATCCCTTGGTTATGAAGGCGTACTGAGGTATATGGGTGAGATAGACGGGAAGCCCGGCCTCTGGGCTGGTGTTGAGCTCGGTGGTGGATTTACTGGCAAGGGCAAAAACGACGGATCCGTTAACGGGTGGGTCGCGATGCGTGCTTCATTTCCTTTCGCGGTCTGCTGCCGCTCCACACCCTTTCTTTCGCTAAAACACCTATTTAGGAAGCGGTATTTCGCGTGTCCTCCAAATTGCGGCGTGTTTGTGGCCACCACGAAACTCTCTCCCTCTACTGTTAGTTCAGGTTGTCGTCCACCGTCTGTTGCATCGTCTCGTGGTGGTCATGTTACACCCTCCCTTTCTGGTCGGGTGACTCCTTCGGCCCCGTTCTCCATCAGCGCTGGACGCATGATGCCATCCACTTCATTTGGACGGGTCACGCCACATGACAGTAGGACGAATCCACTGGGTATGTCCGGTCGTGTGACTCCAGGCACCCCAGCTGCACGCAAATCCAAGCCCCTTACCGGTCTTGGAAAATCTCATACCCCGGTTTCGCCTGGCTTGGAAACTCAGATTACTTCAGGCTCTCGAGCTTCCAAATATATCGGTTTAACAGCCAAGCAATTAAATTCTCGACCAGGTCAAACCGAGCATTCCCTTGAAGCACAATCTTCCCCGTCCCGGACTCCCTGTAATAGCGATGTTGGTCTGCGATCACTTGATTCCCCCTTTACTACTCCAAAAGCTGGCGCGACGAACGCTACTAATCCGTTGAACGGTTCTCTCATGCCTGGGCCGAAGTCCAGAGCTTCCCTTAACACGCCTAGACCCAGGATACCCAGCGCCGTTGCCATGCCTCCACCCCCGTCCCCGGCACGATCAACATCCTTTGGTTCTACATGCTCCCTAAATGATGACCTTAGTCAGGATGATAATACCCAGGAGAACCGTCCCCCCTCTTCTTTGGATCTTACTGCAGCTAGTCTGGCCCTACAAGATAAAATAAATCGGCTAATAGGCGGCTCGACGATTCCCAATTCCACTGATGTTCGCCCTATCTCATCTCCCTCCCAAACTAAATCTGCGCCTTGTGCCGAAACGACTGAGGCCTTTGAATCTAAGATATCCTCGCTTAATGACCGCATAAATACACTCCAACTGGACAAGACATCTTTACTAGAAACGGTCTCTTCTCTTCGCTCGGACCTTGAACAGCGCCAAGCTTTGGAGAAAGATCGTGATGCCGCTCTTGCTACTGTGGCTGAAACAGAAAAAGAGTTGCGCGCCATGGAGCGGAAATTGAGTGAAAGGGGCTCCAAGGTAGAATCACTCGAGCGCTGGAATGCCCAAACTACTATGGAGCTGGAACGCTCCAAAATTGAGAGTGACGCGCGTTTAAACGACACACAAGCCAAACTCGACACTAGCGAAGCGTTGGTCAGGAGTCTCAAAGAAGCTATCGAAGCTAAAGAGGGCGCAGAGCACGAGAGCGATACTCTTTTGAAGGCTAAGAACGCAGAAATTGGCCTTTTGGAAGCGCGGTTGGAGAAAGTCTCAACCGAACTCGATGCGGAACGCAAAGAGCTAGTGTTACATATCGACGAACTTCGTCAAGCAGGACAGGTGACACCCTCTCAAGTTTTCGTCAGTTCTCGTCATTCGTCCCTGACGTATTAGCTCGTCAGGAAACGATCGCCCTCTACGAAGAACGGCTTAGCGCAGCAGACTCGGGTCGGTATGAAATGGAGGACAAGATCGTTGCCCTGGAAGATCAACTACGGAGAGCGGCGGCTCCGCGCTCACCTGGCCTTGAGCCACTGCATACTGCTTCGGCTCTCGAGATTGACAATGAAACACTTCGAGAGCAAGTCCAGCACCTTCAAAGGAAGATTTCCACGATGGAAGATGCTCTCGAGGATGCCCAAGCAGCAGCGGAAAAGGAAGAGGTTGCTATGAGGGAGAGGGTCAAACGCTTCAAAGAGAGGGAGGACTCGATGCGAAACGAGCTTACGGAAGGTCGCAAGGCAGTAGAGCAAGTTGCCAAGGCGGAAGCGTTAGCCAAGGGTCGCATTGAGGAAGTCGAAGAGGCACTTAGGGAGAGCACCCTTGCGCTAGAGAATGCGAGAGCTGAAATCGAGATTCTGCGGACAGATGTCGCGGTAAGCCGAAGCTGTTATCCTTATTTTACCGCTGACGTCTCTCAAAGACGGCTGATATTGGTAACAACGACGTGTCCCTGAATGTTGCTGAAGCTTCTCGTCAGGCCGCCTTGGAGCGTACCCGCTTAATGGATGAGATTCAAGACCTGAAGAACGAGCTGGAGCACTCGCGACAGGCCACACAACCTAATAGAGAGATGAACACAGAGGTCGGTGACACAGGTCTATCGTGATCATTTAATGTCTTATTTTCCGCTTCCAGGATACCCAGTGGCGTTCGATGCTTGAACATGAACAAGCCGAAACTCAATCGTTGCGTATGGCTTTGGACGAGCGATCAGAAGAACTAGACATCCTCCGTAGGAGATTCAACCGCGAGTTGGCCATGAGTAGTCTACCCGAACCCAAGTCGCCATCCAAACACGAATCGGAAGAGATTATGGGCCTCAAGTACGACTTTTGAAAATGAGGTTTCGCATGAACTAAGCGAAGAACCTGTAGGCACATTGTTCAAGAGATGCAGAAAGAGACAGTGGCTCTTACTCAGCGCAACAAGTTTTTAGAAGCTGAAAATGATATTCTGCGACAGGTTCATTCCCCCGATCCACTGCTCCCTTCGTTTTAACGATTTTCCTAGGAGCTTAAGAACCTTGAAGATAAAGTCGAACAGGACCTCCTAAGGCAAGAAGCTGCTCTCGATGCCGACGAAGCTGGCAGTTCTTCGGCTATCACCCCAGATCTCCAGAAGAAGTATGAGGTGGGCCCCAGTTACTCTGGTCTTGAATCTGCAGGGGTAATATGTATTATAGGGCGAACTTGAGCAGCTGAGGACACGGCTTGCGGATGCAGAGATAAAGATGACTCGGATAACCCATGATGTGAGTACGATGTTGTGAACAAGTCTAAACAATAGCTTTAGAAATGTGTGTAGCTTAACAAGGAAATCGGTGAACTCGAGACACTCATCGAATCGAAGGTAAGCCAAGGATTGCGCCTCTGGTTGAACAGTGACTGATTTTGCACTACAGATCTACCGCGAAGTGCGTTGACAATTGAGATACGATGGTGAATGCTCACTCTAGCCTATAGGACGAGCTCGAGCTGGAGGTGGAACGTCTAAACCAGAAACTTGCTCGGTCCAATAAATCGTCGAAGAACAGCACGGAATTGATCAAGATTGATCAACGTCGACCATCCAGTGCGTCAACCATCACGAGTAGTGACGATGACTTCCGCTCCTCACGTGAAGACTTGTGTGAGATCTGCGAGCGGCCAGGTCATGATATCTTTACATGCGACCTCCTTAAGGAGGACGCACCGGCATTGCTGGTACGGCCTAAACACAGCTTGGGTTCAGATCTGTATTGTGTAGATTGTGAAGGTTATGGTCATACCCCCTCCGACTGTCCTCATTCACTGGATGTTTTCTAGTCACGACTCGTTCATGACACTACGATATATCTTTCGTCATGTTTATGGAAGTAGGTACTCTTAATGGGCTCGTTGGATACCAGTTACACACATATCTCTATTCGATCATGTAAACTCAGACCAGACTGATCTCGATTATAATAACTTTCTCTTGAAGTTTGGACTTGTTTACTCTACACTAATTGGCTGTAAATTTTTGGCCACTTGATCAAAGTTTTCGGTGCCAGCCTTGTACTACAGGCAGAATCAATGGCGTACGGTGCGTTTTACCTCCTCTGCGGCCTTTCCCCATCTTCAGTCGTCTGTGCTTACGCTCTGTCGGCCATTCCTAGGCGCATCAGGTAACCGCGGCGGATTTGGCGGGAGGGGTGGCGGTGGGCGTGGAAGTGGCGGAGGTGGAGGTGGAGGGTTTGGACGTGGTGCATCAAGGGGTGGCGGCCGAGGCGGTGGTCGTGGTAAGCTCCGCCAAGTTGCTTTTCCGTTTCCTGGATCTTAAGTTGCGACATAGGTGGCGGGGTACGCGGGGGTGGCATTCAAGCGCGCGGTCGGGGTGGTGCAGGTCGTGGGGGAGGTGGTAGTCGAGGGGCACGCGGGGCGCCGAGAGGGAGAGGCGGTGGTGGTCGAGGGGGCGCGAAAGGCGGGGCCAAAGTCATTCTCGAGCCGCACCGACACCCTGGGATATTTATCGCCAAAGGAAAGGACCATCTGCTGGTCACGAAGAACCTCGTCCCTGGGGAAAGCGTGTATGGAGAAAAACGGATTACGATCGATGGTGGAGTGGAGGATACCAAGGTGGAGTATCGAGTGTGGAATCCATTCCGAAGTAAGTTGGCGGCTGGTGTGTTGGGTGGGATGGATGATATTTTTATTGCGCCGGGGAAGAAGGTGTTGTATCTCGGTGCTGCGAGCGGCACGAGTGTTAGTCATGTTGCAGACATTGTCGGTCCTGTGCGTGTTTCCACTCCGTTTTCTCTTGTGACTGAATCTCTGGATATACCTTGCGTGTACAGGAGGGTGTTGTATACGCTGTCGAGTTCTCGGCGCGCTCAGGTCGAGATTTGATCAACATGGCCAAAAAACGGACGAATGTTATTCGTGAGTAGATCTTATTACGGTGATAGAAGACGAATGTAAGAGATGTTTTATTAGCAATCGTTGAAGACGCCCGTCTACCAAACAAGTATCGTATGCTCATTTCGACCGTCGACGTGATCTTCGCGGACGTCGCCCAACCCGATCAAGCGCGTATTGTCATTCACAATGCGCAGTATTTCCTCAAGGATGGCGGACATGTCGTCATCTCAATAAAAGCGAGTTGCGTAGATTCGACGATCGCACCGTCTGCTGTGTTCTCGCAAGAAGTGCAAACTCTAAGGACCAACAAACTCAAACCAATCGCTCAAATTACGTTGGAACCATATGAACGTGATCACGCGATGGTGACCGGTAGGCATCCCATCTTGCTTTGTGACCATTGCCATTGATTTGGCATGTGTAGCTCAGTACCTTCGCCACCAGTAGCCTCAAGGGTTTGGCTAGTACACTTTTGTTTGTATTAAAAACACACCCCACAAAGTGTTGTGTGTACACTTCAGTTCTACGTGTAGAGTGGCCCGAACGCCATTTCTGTCCAATTCAACATCTCATCTACCTATCTGTATAGACGAGACGGGTTATTGATACAGATCGTGGTATAAATTAACACAACCTTCTTGCACTGTGCGTTCTTGAGAGACGGTCGCGCCGTCCTCTTGATTCAATGATTCCACTAGTAGTGTACAGTTTACGTAACCTAACTTCTCACGCTGTACACAAAATTTTGTGCAGCGGTGATAACGATCGGACGACTGCAATCATGTCTCGTTTCTTCAGACAAGCTGGCGATTCTGACTCTGATACAGAAGAATCTGATGAAGAACTGCTCAGCAGTGGCGACGAGGAGGCTGCCCCAAAGCCATCTGCGAAACCAACTGGCATGTCTCGATTCCTTCGCACGGCTGGCAGTGACTCGAGTAGTTCCGAGGAATCTGAGTCGGAGGAAGAGATCGAACCCGACACGGAAAAGAAAAAAGGAAGATTTCTCCGGAGCGATTCCGAGGATGATGAGAGCGAGGATGATGAGGACATAAAGCGAGTCGTCAAGAGTTCCAAAGACAAGCGTCTGGAAGAGATCGAGGCAACCGGAAGGGCGATAGACAACGCCCTCAAAATCAATAACTGGGTGGCCATATTGACAGGTCTGCTCCATTACCCGTTCTGTTACCCGTAACGCTGAGTTGGGTGTCAAGAATTCGAAAAGCTATTACGTCTCGTTCAGCGCCAGAGCAATGCCGCAGAACCCATTCCTCCATTTTTCCTCAAAACCCTTGCGAACCTCGAAGACTCCTTGAATGCCGCCCTGGCAAAGGAAAAGGAGGCAAAGAAAAAGATGAACGCCGTGAATGCTCGTGCACTGAATTCTGTGAAACAAAAGGTCAGGAAAACTGCAAAGGAGTACGAAAAGGAGATGTCTCAATATCAAGCCGTAAGAAATACACCTCAATCTGTCACCCTTCTTCAACGTTTTGCAGGACCCGGATGCCTTTGAACGCGAATATTTACTACATAGTCAACCTGTGGAGGCCTCATCCGTCAAGGCGATAAGGAAGCCAAAGAAAATCGTTGAGAGTGGTAGCGAGGATGGAAAATCCCCTGAAGATGATCGCTTCACAACCGTCGGAAAGGGTGGTAAAGCTATGCAGTTTTCTGCAGATGCCATCTTTAAGACCCTCAAGATTGTACACGAAGCGAGGGGAAAGAAGGTCTGGAAATACTCGTTGATGTCTTCGTCGCAGCTGATGATCGTTCTAGAACACGGATCGTGGCGAACAAATGCGCATCCTCGAGAAACTTCTTGAAGTGGCTATCACCCAATACCAGCGCATCCGCGTCCTTTTGGCTCTGGTTTCTTCACGATTTGATTACAACTCGTCAGTTACCTCTTACATGCCAATAGAGCTTTGGCTGGCGGCAGAGCGCGAAGTCGACAGACTCATCTCGATTGTTGCCAAGGATTCTGCGTATTCTATACAGGAGAACACGGAAGATTATGACGAACTTCTCGAACGCTCCCCGGACACAGAACCGACTGGAGTGGTTCGCATCAGAGGTAGCATCATTAGCTTTGTAGACCGTCTGGATGACGAGTTTACCAAGAGCCTACAAAACATCGACCCTCACGGTACAGAGTACGTGGATCGACTCAAGGATGAGAAAGTGCTCTACCGGACCATATGTCGTGCACAAGCGTTTTACGAGCATTCTCAACAACCGGAGCCACTTGCACGAGTGATTATGCGCCGCCTCGAGCATATTTATTCCAAGGTAGGAAACGCGATTCTTCATAAATTCCCTCTTCACTCATTCCCCACCAAGCCGAATGCAGTTGTCACTGCCCTCGAGTCCTCTCTTGGTACATCGGAGGTCTATCCAAGTGTTACACTTACCTCTCTCTCTGCCACGTCAAACCTAATCCACGCTTTATGCGTTCACCTCTACAAAGCCGACAACTCATTGCTACGAACCAGGGCTATACTAAGCCACATCTACCATCATGCTCTTCATAATGATTTCTACACTGCTCGCGATATGTTGTTGATGTCACACCTTCAAGAGTCGATTCACTCAGCTGATGTGGCCACACAAATACTGTACAACCGTACCGTTGTACAGCTTGGCCTGTGTGCCTTTCGCTGTGGTTTGATCAGGGAATCACAGGCAATGCTTCATGATATCTTTGCCACTCAGCGTGTCAAGGAGCTTTTAGCTCAAGGTGTCCACCAACAGCGGTTCCAAGCACAGCTCACTCTTGAGCAAGAACGAGCCGAGCGAGCCAGGCAGCTTCCCTTCCACATGCATATTAATACAGAACTCCTGGAGGCTGCGTTTCTTGTGGCAAGCATGTTGGTCGAAATTCCATTACTCGCTTCTATCGACTCTGAAGAACAGAAGAGGAAGGTCATTTCGAAGCCTTTCCGCCGTCTGTTGGATTTCGCGGATCGTCAAGTTTTTACTGGACCACCGGAGAGCACACGTGACCATATCATGCAAGCGAGTAAGGCACTGCAGGACGGCGAATGGGAAAAGTGTCGCGATCTCATTCAAAGCATCAAAATTTGGAGTCTTATGCCAGAGTCGGCTTCTGTGAAGGAGATGCTAGCCAAGTAAGCCTTTACCGCTTTACTCGGCAATCTGAATATTAAACAGATATCCTTAGGCGCATTCAGGAACAGGGTCTTCGAACCTACTTGTTCACATACGCCCCATTGTACTCCACCCTTTCTCTTTCCCTTCTCTCGCGAACCTTTTCATTGCCACTCCGGACGGTAACTTCTATCATTTCAAAGATGATCTGGAACGAGGAATTGTCTGCCTCCTTGGACCCATCGACCGGTGTTGTTGTGTTCCATCGCATCGAACTTTCGCGGCCACAGCAACTCGCTCAGGTGATTGCCGAAAAGGTTAGCAATATGGTGGAACAAAATGAAAAGGCGTTGGACGCCAAACTTGGCAGCACTACCGGGTGGGGAGATCGGGGAGACACGAAAGGCGAGAAGCGAGGTGAACAGACCCAGGAACGCCGTGGCAGGGGAGACAGGGCAAGAGGCGGTTTACGCGGTAAGATCTTGATTCTGTCATTTCACACAAATGAACTGAACGCTGCGTACAACAGGTAGTACTCGTGGTCGTGGTTCTCGATTCTCGCAAGGTCTTGGAAACCAGATGGCAGGACATTCACCACCACGAGCACGATAGCTTGATACTATTAACATCTGGTTCATCCTACGTTGTGTTGTTCCTGCTATGTGATGAATATCAGTGGTTCTACTAAGCCGCCTCTTCGTCACTGGTGCTCCTGTCTGAGTCATCGTTTTCATCGCTCCCATCTGGATCTTCCGTCTCCGCTCCCCAGTCGGAAACATCGAGCTTCTCGTTCCGATAACTTTCTGGGGGAGGCACGTGGGTGAAATAAAAGATGTAAAGTTCACGGGACTTACCACCTTCCTTCACCTCATATCCGCCCTGTGTAACACACCGCACTAACTCAGCCCTCGTCCCAACCCTTGTGTTTCTACCAAGAATACAACCCTCGAGTTTTGCCCTGCACAGGCTCAGCTTCCCGAATGAAATAGTGAGGGGAACACTTACCCGTCCGAAACCACACAGTGATCAAGCAATACACAACCGGCTATCTTTACTAGCTTTCCAATCACGCAATGCTTTCCAATCACTGATTTTTTGATCGTCGTCTTCTCGTTGACTTTTGTAAAGTCACCAATTGTAGAATCGGACGAGATGGATGCCTTTGCGTCAATAAGGGCTCGTTTCTGGGGGTCAACAGGCAAGGTGTACGATGTGTCGTTTATAAACTGTTGTTCGTGTCGGCAAATATTTTCGGGCATAGGACAACAAGTGGAGGACTCACGTGTCGATTTGCGTCCAAGTAGGCGGGTAAATTATTGGTTCGAACGCAATAACCATCTTTCTCTCGATGGATGATGACACCGACTCTGAGGCTGCTCGTTTCCAAGGGTGTGTCACCGGAACTAGTGGGACTCGGTGGCACAGAGTATGCCAACTCTCGACCTTGTAGGAGTGGTGAGGATACAACCGCATGATCATATGCTGATACTTTGGTGTTCGCAGTCCTGGCCGTATGGAGCGTGGAGTGTCTCATAGGTATCGTACGCGATGCAAAGCCGGAAAACGAGCCAAGGACTGCAAGGACATTAAAAGTAACCAAGATGGGTTGGACAAATTTCCGTACCACGTCCATATTTCAAGCGCTTCGTCGCTTGGTAGTGCACCTTGGATAACCAGGGGAAGAAGTCCTCCCGTAAGGAATCCAATCCAGTCTTACGATGCAGAACGTCTAGTATTTCGCGTTTGCACACATAGACATGAGAGTCATAAAGTTTGGATGAAAGCCTTGCGCGAGGGTAGCGCGAGAGTAGGTTCATCCTCAGTTCGAGTTCCTCCGCGTTCTTGTCCGTGTCGTCAAGGGTGTCGACATACAACAATGTTCCGGTACGATCATCCCAGACTATAGGGCAGAATTGTGAATGTGAGCCCCACTCGTCAGGGACTGCAGATTTTTCTGGTTTGGGGGACTCGAACCAACAGCCGGTGGCAATTGCACCATCCGAGGCAGCTTCAGAGCGGAATTTATTCAAAAGCCTCGAAAGAGGGAGTGTTGGGGGAGGAATAAAGTCACAAGGGAGCAAGACAAAGTCCCCTTGAATGCGACCGGAGAAGTGTCTGAGTATGGAGGATGTCCCAACATTTAGCTCCTGAGTCTCATCGAACGATTGAACGTCGATCCTCAGAGACGACGACGACACCGGAGATTCAGAGTGGATGTAGTGCGATATAGAGGGGCGATGCGAGGAAGGACAAATGAGGAGGACGTCTGGTGGTACTGTCTGTGATGTGCGTTGATTGTACCAGTATGGGTCGCACCTTTGATCTCAGATTGCTCGATCCAAGAGAGGACATAGTCAACTATGGGCTTGTTGGAGATGGGAAGTAGTGCTTTGGGAAACGGTACATCGCCCACGTCGCCCGTCAAAGGGAGGAGTCTAGTAAAGGTAAGTCATGAGGAATAAACACTGGACTGGTGCTCACTCGTTCCCAAAGCCAGCTAGGATTACAGCAAGAAACTCGCGAGGAACTGACTGGACCGGATCAACACTGAAGTCCATCGATTTCGATAAAAAGGTAGACCGAACAAGATCGTAGTAACGAGTCAGGTTGATTACCATTTTCAGCACTACTAGCTACAGTCCTACTAGTAGCTCGCTCCATCGATTGACCGGTCATGCATGACCATCCAGCCTGCACCGTCGAGGATAACTACTAGAGATCTTGCATGCTCTGAATCTGGTCCAAGGTCTTCTCAGCACAAAAAAAATACGGGTAGCATTTTGGAAGCATACCACAGACACCTCAATGGCTGAGGAACATACGACCCTTGGCACGACGACGCTGGAGGACTCTACGCCCACCTGGGGTCTTTTTCCTCGCAAGAAACCCAAACTTCCTCTTCCTCACCCGTTGCGATGGCTGGTACTCTGTTCCGCGCGAGGCAAAACGGATGCCAGTCGTGTCGGTGAGACGAAGTGGGAGTGCCCATCTTGATCTTAATGTGCTTGTTATACCGACACCAGCATTCAGGGTGGGTTGAATCGTCCTGGCGACGGAGGAAAACAAGCTCATGAACAGCATCCCGAGTTGAAGTAGTTCAAGTCGTTTGAAACCATTCAGTTCCCACGCAAATCATGTCCCTGTCATTGCTCCTTCCATCCTCCCTCTGAGCATGGCGCAGCCTTCCGTGCACCAGCTCTTCCGGCGTCTCGAGACAGTTGGCAAGGGCGCGTATGGATCTGTGCACAAGGGTGTCCATATACCCACAGGTAACATCGTGGCGCTCAAGATCATCAACCTTGACACAGCAGACGACGATGTCGAGGCAATTCAGCGTGAGGTGGCGCTTCTCACTCAGCTTCGCGATGCGCCCAATGTCACCAAGTATTATGGCTGCTTTTTAGATGGTCCCCGTGTCTGGATCGCGATGGAGTTCGCGCAGGGTGGTAGTGTTCGTACACTCATGCAGACTTCTAAAGACGGCGTTCTTGAAGAACGCTTCGTCGTCGTCATCGCTCGCGAAGTTCTTATCGGACTTGCCTACCTTCATAAATCTGCAATCATTCACCGTGACATCAAGGCTGCTAATATTCTCATCACCGCAACTGGAAAGGTCATGATCTGCGATTTCGGTGTCTCCGCCTTATCTGCCTCCACAACCTCCAAGCGAAATACGCTCATGGGAACCCCTAACTGGATGGCACCAGAGGTCGCCCAGCCAACACCCGTTTATGACAGCAAGGCGGACATATGGAGCTTGGGTATCATGATATATGAGATGGCCAAGGGTGCCCCTCCACACTCAGACTTGAGGGATGCAATCAAAGTCATGCAGCTCATTTCCAAAGTCAAACCTCCTAGACTGAATGAAGGTGATGGTAGCAAAGATATGAGGGATTTCGTGTCCTATTGTCTTCGAGAATCTCCCATTGAAGTGTGTGGCTACCAGTCATTCTCTTGTCGCCTTACTAACGTTTTAAAAGCGCCTTTCCGCAGATGAGCTCACAAAGACGAAGTGGATCAAGTCCGCTGCAAAAGTCAACGTATCGATATTAAGGGAGCTTATCCTCAGATATGATGCGTGGGTTCAGAGTGGGGGGTCCAGAGCAAGTCTAGCGGAACCTCTAGATTGGGAGGGCCAGGAAAAGAACGAGTGAGATTCTTTCATACCATAAAGTGGAATACATCTCACACTGTTTAGTTTGCATCAAATCGTTGAAGAGGATGACGATCTCTGGGAGTTTGATACCTTTAGACGCAAATCGCTCATGAATCTATCAAATGAAGATGATGATCTGGATCTTTCAAATGCTGTTGACCCACCATCAACGGCTCCGACAGTACGACCCGCACCAACCCGCCTACCGACCTCTTTGCGTGGGCTCTTTGATGACGGTACTGTATCACACGGTACTATTAAACCATTTCTTCCACCCCCACCCCCACCAATGGCTATTCAAGCTGTTGCACCTTCAGCTCCGCCAACTTCCTCTTCTCCAGCTTCCTCTTCTCCTGCACGTGACCCTCCTGGTACGACGACGAAGGTTGCACCTCCTGAAGGAATAGATGACATCCAGCTGGCCAAATACAATGCATTCTCCTTCCCAAGTCTTCAGCCTCGGTACTCACGGGATAGTGCACCGTCAATACCTACACCTCGCCTTCCTCCAACGAGCCCTTCTCCGATTGTCAGAACGCGGTCTACTACGGCCGATATCGACCTTTCTCCGATCGAAAGTCCCCCTTCTGTAACGCCTCTCAGAAAGAAACCAAGTCTTATTCGCCAAGCCTCAGTCGCCGTTATGGAAAGCACACCAGCATCACCCCTCCTGCCCCCAGTGAGACCGTTCGTTGTACGGGATAGGAGTGGCAGTGCTTCTAGTAAAGGTAGTGACGGTACTAATTCCTCGAAGAGCTTTGGACTTCCAGGGCTCAAAGATGCGGTCAAGGTCAAGTTCACCACATTTGCTCTTTGCTTGATTCCTGACTGGTCTTTCCAGGTACCTCCCCTGACATCCGAACACCAAATGGGAATGACGGACTTGCTCCCTCCATCACCATCGACCATCATTCCAGGCTTCCAGCATAGCATCCTATCGCCCACCCCAGTCGGCCCACACATCCTGGGTATCCGTGCGGACGCGAATGCATCAACGATGTCACTACCCAACACAAGGAGCAGTTCTCCACCTCGGACCGACTGGCGGGGTAGACCTGGTTTTCCGAAGTTGTCTCATGCACCATCTCTTTCATTGACGGCGGTTCCAGTGGAGTCCACTCTTGGCCCATCCATCCAGCCACTTGACTTTGTGTCTCTCACAGAATCTCATGAGGCCACAAATTCCCACCTCGCCCGGACAGTAGATGATCTCACGAGGTGGTTGTCTGCCATTGAGGTTGGCTTTGCAAACATGTTGGAGCAGTCGGGTGGCGACACGATAGCAGAGGAGCAGGAGGAAACGCCAACAGAACAGGCATCCTTCAACACTAGTAGCACTGCAGAAAGCCATGTCCTTGACCTACCACGACGTGCTCTAGTGACAGAACTTGCGTGAAACCAGACTTCATGGGTTGCGATGCTGATCATCTACTGGAACCCACGGACGTTTTTCTATACCTTGCGATTCCTGGTGAACTGTGGGCCGACATCTATCCGGATTATCTATAGTGACCTCAGATATAGTTGTGCGTGCTAAGGTATTTCGCAATGTCGTCCACCGCCTGTTTGACGTCGCATTGATCTGTCCTGATATGAATTTCAGGCTGCTCTGGCGCCTCGTATGGTGCAGATATCCCAGTGAAGTCTGATGCTCGTAGATGATACTTGTGTTGGAGAAGGGTGGGCATGGCTTACCTTTAATTTCCCCAGCGCGGGCTTTCTTGTACAAACCCTTGGGGTCACGTTTCTCTGCAACGGCGAGGGGGGCATCAACAAAGACTTCAACAAAGGAGAGATTGGCCTTTTGATGAAGTTGGCGGGCCGTGTCGCGGTCAGCGCGGTAAGGAGAAATGAAAGCGGTGATCGTAATGCAACCTGCGTCTGCGAACAACCTTGAGACCTTGACAAGCACTTGATCTATCAGATTAGATAAAGGGATGTGGGTCTCCCGTACCTCTCCGACCCGCCTGATGTTTTCGTTGCGGGATTTCTCGTCGAAGCCGAGATCTTTGTTTAGGCCGAAGCGGATGTTGTCCCCGTCGAGGCGGTAGGAGAACTTGTGTTGGTGCAACAGGTGCTGCTCGAGAGCACATGCGATGGTGGACTGGCGCAGATCGGACTAGGCCAAAGACGGCGATGGTGAAGCTGACCCACCTTTCCGCTCGCGCTCAGACCAGTCAGCCATATTGTGACTCCCCTTTGTTTGAGCAGCTCGAATCGCTCGGTGACATCGACAGAACCTGGTGATCGTCCATCCTTTGAGGTTGGGATAGTGTAGCTACACGTACCTTGGTGAAAGGTGATGTTCGTAGTCATAGTCTAAAAGGTGGGTATCCTGAAAACAGTCGGGGTGTTTATGATACTCGCACAGCACGGCAGAGCAACCTTTTTACGTTTCCACTAGGTATAGACGTGTAAGCAAACCAAGGCTCTAGCAACACCGGCCGAAAAAGCCGACTAATACTTAATCCTACATGCAAACAAGAAGCCCAAGGTTGCACAAGAGGAATAAAGAGTATAACAAGAGGTATCCCACTGCAAAGTCCCTCTGAAGGTAACCGGTAAAACGTCCAAGGATTACGAAGGGGGAGAGGTACACAACCAAACGATCGACTTTTTGAGTGCCTCTGTGACTTCTTCTGTGCTCAGGGGCTGATCTACAGGAGGGCAGTGGATGAATAATACTTTAGTCGTTGGTTTATCGTTCTTGAGAACGGACCGTCTGCTCTCCGCCAGCGAGCAATAATAGACAAAGTCGCACAAATAGTGACCAGCATCTAGGGAAGAATAAACTTGCTGCAAGGGCAGCGGATAATGAATCAAGGATAGAGATCAAGAATGTCATCTCACCTCGACGCCAGACTTTTTAAGATGATTTACAAGTTTTTCAACGTCGACATCGGTATACAATTCTTCCGGAAATGATTCATATCCCTTTCCAAAACCACGTTTCGGGGGTTCTCCACCGTCAATGGGGCCATCCATGTCGTACCCTAGTCGTGCCCGTTCCATTCGCTCCGCGGGAGAAGGGCTAGAAGGGCCACGGATGGGCTCATGTTCACGTGCGACACGGACGATGGGCGCATGACACCCATTGGCATCCTTCATGTTGTACCCAAACTTGTGACTTGTTCTCTCGACTCGCAATGCACCCCGACCGGCGACGCCTACGTGGAGCACGAGATCGTAGCCGTTGGGTGGGGGTGGGGGCGCGTTTTCGAGTGGAGGGAGGACGGGGGGTCGGGCGTGTAGACCTGGAGTGATGGACAGGACATCGTTGTAGGTGACGGGGAGATTGAGGGCGGTTATGCGGATCTCGCGGTGGATAGTGGCCAGGGGCGAGATCGGAATGGATGGCTGTGGATTTCGGGGGTCGTCGTAGTGTACCTGGTCAGCGGGGACGTCGACGTGTATGACGGTGTTGTGGAGGGACTGCACGGCGAGCCAGGAGGGGTTGACGGGGTAGCGGGAGAACGGCTGGGCCCGATGTCAGGTGTTGGCAAGATGGATGAAACGAACAAGTACAGGGTAAGGTGGACTCACACCGAAGCCGGTAGCGAGGACAAAGTAAGGACGAGACTCGGATGGGACCCCGTTGACGACTGGCATTTGGTAGGAGAAAAGTGACCCGTGAGAATAACATACTCGTCCTCTTCCCGGTCAAGACCGACCTCTCTCACATCCACCATGTTCGCCCTCCGCACGTCCCTCCCTGCAGCTGCTCACGGGCGTCGTGCGGCGTCGTCTATTGCGCTCAAGTACTCCAACGCGCTCTTCTCTGCCGCGCTCGCAAAGTCACCCCAGGCGCTCACAAAGGTGCAGACAGAGCTCAACACCATCTCAAAGTCTATTGCCGACTCTCCCGAGCTCAACGCCTTTGTCTCAAATCCGACCCTCTCTGCAAAGGAACGCGCCGCTGGCTTGAACACGCTCTATGCAAAAGCAGAGGGCCCAAAGAAGGAGCTTGTCTCCGACGTCACCAAAAACCTCTTTACCGTGCTCTCAGACAATGGCAGACTGAGCGAGACGCAGGGTGTCATCCAGGGCTTCAACGAGCTTGTCGCGAAACACAGGGGCGAGTTGGAGGTGACTGTGACTTCAGCTGCACCACTACCAAAGGATTCTGCTACCCGGCTCGAGACCGTCCTTAAGCAGTCACAAGCCGCGCGACAGGCCAAGTCGGTGAAGGTGGTCAACAAAGTTCGCACTCGAGTATCCCCTGGCTTGCTCCTTGCTTATCATCACCCAGGTTAATCCCTCTCTCATGGGTGGGATCATCGTCGACTTTGGTGATAAAAGCATCGATCTCAGCGTGTCGTCGCGTGTCAACAAACTGAATAACATCCTCCAAGGCAAGTCTTGTCGCGCGCCACGGTCCTATATCTCATGTTGTTATAGAATCAATATAACAAGGATAGGATGTTGGGGTTTACACGTTGATACCTGGCTTAGATTGTTGGATGTCTGTTTTATTGAGCAGTCCTATTCAACTTTGCGGCGGCGCCTATGAAAATGCAGTAAATACATAGATTTAATATCTGATTGAACGCACGTGAGCACACAACTCGCGTGAGTCTCCACCGTCCGAACTTGCCACCGAACTTCTCAACAAACCGTCGTATGCCTTCTGGTATGTGTGGTAGTGGCAACTATAACTGTCTCGTCTAATGTCTTCAATCAACCTAGCCTCGGTAACTTGGTTGGTGTCAAATGTTTCACCTTGATCTTTCTAGAGGGATTCAGCATTGATCCACAGCCCTGCCTGTTCGTGTTCCGTGCTTGAGCGAGATATTAACAACCATCTGGATAGTGGATGCTCAAAGCACAAGCAGGCACCCACTACTGGAGATCAGACACCGGCCAAGGAGGAGTCAAAAGGGAAATTAGCTCCGATATTCTCTCAAGCCCAAGGGAGCAACTTGAAACCATCCATCACCTCCTCTGACACGAATCCCGGAGGACCGTCCAAGAAGAAACGGAAAGTCGACGTTTCGTCTAGTGGACATTCTAACAAGCGAGCGATCGACGTGACCGCCAAAGTTGGCATACCCCTGGCTGAGAGGCTTCGTCCACAGAGCCTCGGTGAATTTATCGGCCAAAAGCATTTGACCGGGCCCAATTCATTACTGAGAAGTTTGGCTGGATCGAGAAACTTGGGTAGTATCATACTCTGGGGCCCACCAGGGTGAGTGTTGCTCTTCCCGACAAAGCGTAGACTTATCTCAAAACAAATTAGTTGTGGGAAGACAACTCTTTCAAGACTCTTGGCCAAAGAATCGGATTCTTTTTTCAAAGAGCTGAGCGCCACCTCGTCAGGAATCAATGATGTCCGTAATGTTTTTGAAGAAGCAAAGGGATCTCTAGCATTGACCGGGAGGTGCGCAGGCGATTTGTATCGTGACGTTTCATCAACTTCTCGGATCCCTGACAGGAAGACCGTGTTATTTTTGGATGAAATCCATCGTTTCAATAAATCTCAGCAAGTATGATTCTCTTCCTTTCTATACGTATCGCGCTCTCAAAATAGGATCAAGGATATTTTTCTACCATATATCGAGAAAGGTCAGATACAGGTAGGTGCTTTTGTCAATTGGCAGATCACGCGGAACTCACCACACTTACAGATGATAGGTGCAACAACAGAGAACCCTTCATTCAAATTAACAGGTGCTCTTATGAGTCGTTGTCGGTTCGTGAGCTTTAATATCAACGTGCGACATCTGACACCCCTTTAGTGTGTTCACGCTGGAACGGCTTACGGATGAGGAGATGCAAAACATCATCTCTCGTGCGGTGGAACGTTTTTCTTCGACAGAAGAGATTGCTGTTTCTTTGACACCGCAGCAACTACCCAGTTCCCAAGGATCTGACATATTTTCCTTGACACAGGGATCGACAGAATCAAACAGCGGTCCTTACCCATCGTATCCGCGGCTGACAACTCGTGTCATCACGTCTCTCATATCTCTGGCAGCTGGGGATGCACGGACCGCACTTTCTCTACTGGAGCTTGTACTCGTATCAAAGGATGGCATCCGAGAGGATGAACTTCTTGCTTCGTTGCGTCAATCTGTATCTTGCTCGTACGATCGGACTGGTGAAAGTCATTATGACATGATTTCTGCTCTTCACAAGTCAGTGCGTGGCAGCCAGGGCGATGCAGCAATGTACTGGCTAGCTCGTATGCTGATTGTTGGTGAGGATCCCTTGTACATTTCCCGGAGGCTGGTTGTCATCGCGAGTGAGGATGTCGGGCTCGCAGATAATCAGGCGTTACCATTAGTGCGTCATTATCACAGTCCTATAATTGCTGCTGAGATCGTTTATAACTGTTAGGCGATTGCGACTTTGCATGCATGCCAACAAGTCGGAATGCCAGAATGCCGGATTAACCTAGCCCACCTTGTTGCCTATCTCTCTGAAGCTCCGAAGAGCACACGCGCATATGAGGCTTACAACGCGGCCGAAACAGCAGCCAGAATGAATGTTGTGGAACCCGTCCCAATGGCAATGCGGAATGCGCCTACGGTACTCATGAAACAGCTCGGATATGCTGAGGGGTATAGGTATAATCCTCAATATGCGTGAGTGCCTCCAGTTTCAACTTCCTGTGATCGTACCTGATGGTTTTCAGCCATCCTGTGTACAATGATTACCTACCTCCCGCATTCCGAGGGGAATACAAGTTCCTAAAGAAACCCGACGATGTATCTGGTAAGGTATGGGACGAAGATGCCCTCGTCAGGTGGGAGGTGGAATGTAATGAAGGGCGTCTTTGGTCTGGACGCCGCCCAGGTATTTCATGAGGTCAGGTAGTCTCCGGCCCGGTCAATGGCCGCGATATGTCAACACATCCTAATTCTGATCCTTGATCATATCTCCGTCTGGCGCATGGGAAGAATCAGTTGACGATAGGCGGCAATTGCGATGCTGATGCCGCGGGCGGAAATGAGTCCCCCTTACGGGAGGTACGTATGCACCGCTAACGCCACTTTCCATTATAGGTGCCGCTTACGGACAATGAGCATATTGTTACACGCCATTCCATGTGCATCTCCAATGAGATAAGCGTTCACTCGGGTCCCCAAGCCATGCCGGGAAGCAGCGATTTAAGGCGAATACGGTAGTCAGGTTTTTTCCCCACACTGCGATCACTTGCTCCCCGGCATGGCTCACCCAGCGAGTATCACTGATGCTTTTACGCCATCCCAACATGAAAAGGAGATACCAAATGATAAAGACTACAAGCCCTTTCATGAAAAGCACGATTCGGAGGCGGCCACCACCGAAGTAGAGGGCTCTGAAACCCTGGTACTAAAGGACGAACGTGACATTGCGACTCACGTCATCTCAATTTCCGATGACCCGAGTCTCAACCCTTGGACTTTCCGAGCATTCACCATTGGCATTGGCCTCTCCGTCTTTGGAGGCGTTCTTGGTGTGCAACGTGTTTTTTTTTTCATACGGCATCATCTCATGACTTCCAACAGCGGAAATTTATTATTTTAAACCGGTTAGTTCGTCTCACTGTCGCGATTACGTCCTCCTGAACGTTATCTCCAGCAAACTGTGCTTGTTTCCCTGATGTTTCTCGCCGTTATATCATATGTATTGGGAGTTTTCATGGAAACTTTCATCCCTCGCTGGCGCTATTTGAGATGGTTGAACCCTGTAAATCATCTAGCACATATATGACCATCGACTGATCCTCGGTGGTTAACAGGGGCCATTCAACAAGAAAGAGAATGCCTTTATCATCATCATGGCCAGCGCTGCAGCGAATTCTGCTCTTGGTACTGAAGTCCTTGCAGTACAGCGTTTGTATTACAATATCAACCCTAATGCTGCCTCTTCGATCTTCTTACTGTTCTCGAGTCAACTGTTGGGTTATGGAATCGGTGGAATGATGCGCTGTACGTGCCATTCGAACCACTGACCTCGATTTCCAACTTATTCATTCGTACAGCCATTCTGCTGTACCCATCAAAAATGCTGTACCCTCTAGTGCTTCCCCTTATCTCCATGTTTGATGCCCTGTACGAGGGTGGACAAACAGCAAGGAGAAAACTTTGGGTGTTTTACTACGTGTTCGGCGCGTGAGTTATCCGATGACAGGTTGTACCTGTAACACTTGCTTATGGCTGACTGGTGGACAGGATATTTGTCTGGGAGCTCTTCCCCGAGTGGATATTTCCCTTGCTTACTGGGCTTTCTGTCTTCTGTTTGGCTAAGCCAAATAGCCCCGCGTTCTCTCGTGTTTTCGGTGGTACCAATGGTAACGAGGGTCTGGGATTATTATCCATCTGTTTTGACTGGCAGGTATGTGCCGTTCGTGTTCATTCTATGTTGTGACCAAGTATTTTCCACAGTATATTTCGGGCGGTGTCAATCCGATGGCTATTCCTCTCAAAGCACAAGTAAGTCTGAGTTCCCTGATCGACTCGCACAAGCTTCATTTTCATTCAGGTATCTAACTTCATCGGCTATATTCTCTGCATGTAGGTTGTCTTTCTGGAATCTTTGTGGAACCATCACTAAACCCCACCAGGGTCGTCTTTGTTGCAGTGTATTACAGGAATATCTGGCAGGCGCAAAATTTCCCATTTGTAGGTTTGATTTAATGAATTGCTTCGACATTTGTTGGATGCTCTTTCTATACTAGCTTTCCCAGTTACTTTACTACGAGAATGGCACACAGTATGATCAGATATTGATCCTCAATTCAAACTACGAAGTCGACCCGACTTTGCTTGCGGAACAGGGACTCCCTTGGTATTCCTCTACGTGGGTGGTTTATCTACTAGCCACAAATCTGGGACTCGGTGCAACATTCACCCATCTTCTCCTCTGGAACTTGGATGACCTTCGTTCGGCCTGGAGTTGGGCAAGCCCTCGGGTCATCATGGAATCATGGAGGACGCTCAATTGGAAGTTCTGGCAGGATGATGGCATGAGGGATGAGGATGAGACCCAGGAACTGGATCCTCACTACTTGGAAATGCTCAAAGTACGTCGTTGTGGCTCGTCAAGAAATGGCACTGACAAAAAACGAAACACAGTATCCGGATGCACCGAACAGCTGGTATTTAGTGACATTCCTACTGTCCCTCATTGTCGCTTTGGTCGTCATTTACAAAACAGACTCCACGCTACCTTGGTAGGTCACATCTTGACCCATCGCGTCACAAGATTTTTTAACCATCCAATATTATTAGGTGGGGTCTTATAATTGCGTTACTGCTGGCTACGTTGTCTATTCTCTTCTTTGGAGCACTTTCTGCTATCACTGGCATAGGCTTCATTATCCAGCCGTAAGTGACAATTGCATCTTTGACGTGAGCAAGACGCTGAGCGGAGAAAGGTTCATACAAATGATTGGAGGATTCATTCATCCCGGCAGGCCAATGGCGAACATGTACTTTGTGCTATACGGCTACAGTAGGATCTCTACTTTATCGAACGTACGTAGGCTGAAGCGCTGTTCGTAGATACCGTAGCACAAGCACAGCTGCTACTCCGAGATCTCAAGATTGCTCAATGTAGGTCCCCACATCACTCCCTTTGAGCGGATTATGAATCCTTGGTAGATGCAAAGCTTCCTCCTCGTGCTGCATTTACAGCCCAAATTATTGGTACCCTGTTGGGTGCAGTGCTAAATTATGGTAAGTAAACGAAACAGTTACCCGAACTTGAAGCTTGACCAATCGCTCACGTTTGCACAGTATTGATGAACTCCATTATTGATAATCAGCGAGAGATTCTTCTTTCGATTCAAGGGACCAATATTTGGTCTGGTCAACAACCGCAGCAGTATAACTCGCAAGCTATCGCGTGGGGTGGCCTCAGCCACGAGCTGTTTTCTGCAGGACAGAGGTACCAATGGGTACCATGGGCTTATCTCCTCGGATTATTTGTTCCTATCCCATTCTGGGTTGCACACCGCTTCTGGCCCAAGATGCGTTTCGATTATCTGTACACACCGATCATTGCGTACGCCAACTCCACTTCACCTACTTCTGTGTACTAAAGAAGCTACAGATACTTCATCGGATGGCTATGCGTAGGAATCAACTCGTCGATCCTCTCTTACTTTGCGGTTGCCTTCCTTTCCCAGTGGTGGTTGCGCACACGCCATCCTCGTTGGTTTGCTCAATATAACTACATTGTTGGAGCCGGTGAGTTGTGCCAGCCGGCCATCTTACGTACCGAGACTAACAGTTAAAGCAGCCCTTGATGGGGGCACACAAGTTATGGTATTTACCCTTTCGTTTGCGGTTCAGGGTGCATCGGGAACCGCGCATCTTTTCCCGAGCTGGTGGGGTGCGAACCAGGGTGGGAACTACGACCATTGCGCGTTCTTGACGTAGTAATTTGTAGCTCGGTCTGGATGACCTGGTTCGTTTGGCTCTCAATTGGGGCTTGTGATATTATTCATGAAAGAGGCCGTCTTGGGCAGTGTAATTAAACGAGCGTGAGGCCGTCACAGCCACTTCACACATTACCCGGATTCGGCAATTTATAATTGGCCATAGCCACTGGTTGCTTACTAGTAGTAGAGGTAAGTTACTAGTATCCTTTTGTCTAGACCCGCTCGTTTCTGCCAGGGATTGGTCTAACGGGCCCTGAGCCAGCTCACTTTAGGACGTATTGTGTCGAGAACAAAGGTCCAGGGGCGTAACCACGGCCTGGACAACAATAAGCACCGTGAGTACAAAGCATGCTTCTAACACGCCGCTCAACATTCCGTTAAAATGCTCTCATGATGGCGGTCCTAACATTCCTGTGATAGCTGGCCCATATCACCACCCCTCTAGTTCTTCAGCCATGTTCGTCGCCCGGATGCGACGACTCGTTCCCCTATTATTCCTCATCCCTGTTCTTCAAGTTTCCGCAAGGGATAATTCGCTTTGTGAGTCACCTCAGGTCTCAATCCCAAATACCTCATTTTTTCCCTCCACAGTCACATCCTCTGTCACTTACTGTTCTCAACCCGATGCTCTCCTTATCCAACAATTCGATGTCGTTTACTTTCAGGGCAACAACTCTATCTGGTTTAACATTTCAGCAGCGAGTGTCGTGAGTCTCATATCACATTTCCCGCGGCGTCAAGTCCCATGAGTTTCTGCACAGGAACCCAATGTCAACGTATCAGCCAATGTCATGCTGAATGTCTACGGGATGCATCCTGTCAACTTCACGCTCAACCTTTGCTCTTTGTTCAATGGTGCATTGTGCCCATTGCCGACCTACAATTTTACTGGATCAGATTCTATCGTTCTCCCCTCTTCTTTGGGTGTAACCGACAAGATTCCGTCAATAGCGTTTCACATTCCCGACCTTGAGGCGTGAGTCACTACCCTTTGAAGTCCATATTATCGTTTTAACAATTTGCAGTTATGCGCAATTGTCGCTCGCCGACATCACAACTGGCCAACTCAAAGCTTGTGTTCAGGCAACCTTGTCTAATGGGTGGTCAGCCCACCAGGTGGCAGTGGAATGGGCTACAGGTGCTCTGGCTCTTCTTGCACTTCTTTCCGCAGTTTGGCACTCGCGCTCTCCTGATGCACTGGCACCATATCGGCTTTTCGATCTGTTATATCTCTTCCAGTGGGCAGCTTCTACGGCGCTTCTCGATCTGAATTACTCGTCGGTTTACATCGCTTTTGCAACCAACTTTTCTTGGGCACTGGGTCTATTCCCAGCTTCGGCTACATCCCCCATCCAGCTTTCGATCAATAACATGCGTCACCTTACTGGAGGTAACATGGCAGATGCATCTGGTTCGGCTGTAGCTTTTGTCAATAGGGCATTTAGCCCCTACAATGCCATCATCGGGTCCGTTGCCAGTTCTCAACCGAGTCTTGCGAAGCGGGCGTCGACCGCGTTTTCTGACCTCACAACGCGAGGCTTAGTGTCGCGTGCCTATTTTCCCAGCGTTGAAGAGTTAAATAGCGACGGGACTGTCCAACTCGTTACCGCAACCTCTGGCAATGTCCTACAGGCTGGCATTCCCATCTATGCCGGATATGTGGGGATTGCCACAGCCAACGCATTCATGACCATATTTCTCGTGGCATTGATGCTTTTGGCAATCCTGATAATAACACTCGGGATGGGCTATTGCCTCGTGATTCTTGTTAATCGAAGGAGGGACTCCAACTTCTTGGTTCAAAGAGAACTGTATCCTCAGTTCGGGCGCGCATGGCTATTGCGTGTGGTGAGTGTAGATTGGCTTTCTGCCTTTAAGGGTATTTGTTTATGCCTAGAGACCAGTGCCTTATTGCATCCACCCCTGTCGGGATTTTTGCGCTATACCAGTGGACCCTCAAGGATTCTTGGTTATCGATCTTGCTTTCCGTACTCCTCTTTCTGGGGGTGTTTGGCTACCTCGCTTTTTGCGTTTTCCGTGTCCTTCGCTTCGCAATTCGTGGGTCACCCTACACGTTGTACACGAAGCCCCAGATTATCACTGCATATGGCCCATTATTCGCTCTTTACCGCCCAGAGAGGTATTTCGCGGGGATACCATTCGTCATCAGCATTCTTGTGAAAGCCATGTTCACCGCATTTGCCCATACGAACGGAGAGGTGCAAGTCATATCCATTTTGGTGGTCGAGCTGGTAATCTTTGCCTTCCTCCTGTTCCTGAAACCTCACAAAACGAGAGGAGCTGACATTCTCGCAACGTATCTGGCACTCACTCGTGTTGTATGCACGGGTTTGTTGATCGCGTTCATTCAGAGCCTCAACGTCGGTGCTATCCCTCGCGTAGTGATCGGCATTGTTACTGCCATCATTATCTCTGTTGCTGTTATCATCATGTTCGTTAACACCCTCGTCAACTTGGGTTTAATAAAGTTGCCTACAACGTTTAGAAGACGCAAAGCACCACCCTCCGATGTATCTACCCTAGAGAAGGGAGGTGACGAACAGGACATGATAGGACGTCCTAGAAATCCTACTCCCGAACGAAACACACCACTTGATCCAAATATCAACCAACCGTATCCAGAAAGCTCCACAGATAATGTCTCAGAAGATCACAGTAACTACTCCGAAGAGTCTGGCTCTACGACACTAGGATCACTCTTACCACGTCGCTGGTCCTTGCAACCATCTTCTGGGTCTCAATCTCGTCCATCTTCACAATCACAATATTCAACAAATGCATCATCGCCCCGATATTCTCACCCTCCTTCGCCACTCTATCCGCAATCAGCCTCGCACAGTAGACACCCAACGATTGATGAACATGAACCCATGGCATTTTAAGTGCCTTCCCTATCTGAAATGACGCTCTTGTCCTCATACACGTGCAATCGCATTTCCACGAGCAACATGATCATTTCCTACGGTAGAATTACAGGACGTTTCTCCACACAACATTAGACCATCATTGCATGCTCGGACGGTTTTGATATCGAGTTATATTTCGGCGCGTTGTTAGTTATTTCTGAATAGCAGTCTGTCAAAGTTGCCTTCAATTTTTTGTATCGTTCACGCATACAGCACAGTTCGTCCTTGTAATAAAACAGGAAGAGTTCTAGAACATCACGGATGAATACTCCGTTTTCCAGCTAACACAACTATTCTACGAACACATGCCCTACTATTTTTTTTCTCTGTCCTCGCGTTTAATGGTGGGTATCAAACGATATATCAACATAACGAACAACCGACGAGGAGCAGATCGCGTTGAATGTAGCGTGAGGTAGTGCAACGTACACATCCAGATGATCGATCGGAATACGGTGACTTGCGTTTTACAAGTTGGGGTACCATAACGCCCAGCTCTGGAACGTAGGCAACGTCTCCGTCACGCACGATCTGCGACGCTACGAACTTCGTGCGAGATCCCTTCCTCTTGGGTCTGTATTCCTTCCCCTTCCCTTTCCCCTTGCTCTTCGTCCTTGTCCTGCCTGGCATCTGCGAATACAATCGCGCTCCGAATAGCATCATGCCCAGCCTGTAAACCACTGAAGCCGAATGCCGTATCGATGTGACTTCCCCGATGTACATCACGCGCGTAGAGCTCCCGCAGGCTCATGATGAACCTGGGCCCAAGAGTAACAGGTGGTACTTGTTGTAACGTTGTGGCCAGTAGGACCAGCCAGCCATTCGTTGTGTTGATATTTGCGAGAACCAACGCAGTAAAGAGTTCGAACAACAGGACACTGTTCGCGATTACAATATGCCATCAGCCCGTGCAGAGAAGAACACGCAAAAAAGATGGACATACACACTAAAATAGACAGTAGCATCCCTCGCGAGATGTTTCATATAACGGTTGAGTCGGAAACATTTTCTTTCCTTGTACACCTGAAGAGATTCCTTGATGAATCGAATGCCAGTGAGAAGACACATCAACGCGCTGAGAGTGATAGCGGCCGCCATTGGGAATTCTCCAAGCCACTTCACGGGATTGGGTGTGTCTGACGCAAATCCGCAAAACGAAAACTGAAGGATTCTAGCAATAACGACTGCACAGATCGCGGAAGGGTCACCCTGTTAGTTGAGCATAATATCAACTCATTCAGACTTACATACAGAGCCGGAAACCCACGGAACACTTCTTATGATATAAAACACAAGGAGTGGAATTACCTCGATGGCATAGATTGTGAGTAAGATCCCGAGGACTAGCCTCGATTGGTTGTATACTGCCCACACACGAAGGATCATCACCACTACACCCACCAATGTCAATCCTCACATGAGAAGTACATCAAAGCGAAAGCTTACACTCTGCAGCGCACGAAAAAATCCAGAAGCTGAATAAGCCAGCAAGGTAACATATCTCGCCTTGGGAAGGTAAAAGTTCGTTAGTGCAAACATTCAAGCTATACCAGTGTCCTCACATCTATTCACATATGACCAATTGGCTAGACATAAGAATCGAGATGAGGATGAAGGAAACACGCACGCCTTCGGTAACCGAAACTTGTTAGTATTTTCACTAATCACAAGAGGTTTGGAAGAATACCTTCTCAGGGACAGGGAAAAAGGATGTCCCAACTGTGATCCAAGTTAGCTCAGATCACCAAGTTCGATATCTCAGCTTTTTGGACGCACAGAGAGCACTGAGTCTATCGCACGAGTCAGTTGATGTATCGCAGAATGTGTACACGTACATGGCCTGGCACAACCCGCAATAACGAACCTTGGCACATTCAGCTTCTGATTAGCATTAGTCACGACCATAGTGCGTAGTACGTACCATGACAAATAGGGTAGATACCCATGTCCAGGGCGCCATCTGTAATCACATCAGAATATACCGATAACCCGAGAAAAGCTGTGTTTAACCCAAATATATTCTATCTGAAATTTGTCATTAATCGAGACGTGGAGATGGTGAGCGTGACTGTGGAGCCCACCTCATCTGAGATTGTAAGAACTGGTGATGTTTCACATTTGTTGAATGCGGGGCAAGTGCTAGGAATATGTATCACTCACTATAGTCGTACCCGACTGCGATGATGGCTGCGACTAAGGAAAACAGTAAGCTGACAAACAGGGAGCGTCAATGGGCATACGAGACGTATAGTCGCTTACTCGCATGGCATCAACAGCTTGCTCAAGTTGAAGGGAAGTCATGGTCCTGGTAGGGAAAGTGCGTTGAGGGGGGGAAGTCAAAGGGAAATGATAGCGTGGTCTTTAAGGGTCTCGTGGGCAGCCTAAGCGCATAGTGTAAGCCAACAACTAAAACTGTCCTCCTGTCCAGAAATCACGATATTGCACTTGCTCTCATCCCGGCCCGAGGATCATCTGATGAACGCGCATGAGATGTGCAAGCGGGTGGGACTTGGACCATAGCCTACTTAATGATTGGTCAGAGGACTAATCAATGAGAATGGCAAGAACGGGCGAACGGGCGTTTTCTGTGAGAAGGCGTTCGATATAATGGACCGCTTGCCCCCATGTATTGTGGGGCATAATAACTGCGTACTCAGTAAATTGTTCGCCAGTTGCCCAGGTTTTTTGAACATTTTGAGGGGGACGAGCAAACACATTTCAAGTTCTTCGGTACTTGGCACGACTTGGTGTACCTTGCATGCACAAATCAATTTACCAGCAGCGTTGTGCCTGGATACACTCACGCGAACGGAATCAAATCTATCAGATAGAACCCAGAGACACCGGTATCACCGAGAGCGACCGATGAGTTGGCGCATGCTTCGTCCTATAGGATTCACTGGAACGGACTCTGTGTTCAAAATCCGTCCAGCTAAATCAATCTGAGCACCAGAGACTGCCACAACTTCCATTCCTCACCTCAGGCCAGTGGTAGACTGTTTGGCCTTCTGTGCAATCTCCCCACCGACTCATTGCATTATCCTGAATCTTAACCGGTCTCCACCTTCACTTTCTGGGAGCAGAGTCTTCCAGTAAGCCAATGACTTCGTACAGTCCCCCCACTGCCGCGAAACGATGACTCATTGTATCCCATGGACCACTGGCAGTTACTACATGCAATTTGCTTCCTTCTACAGTGTGAAGAACCCATACCGACAGCTGGACAGGCTTATCCTTTTTCTCGCACTGTAGATGAACAACATACCTGATGAACAGGTTTGGAACGATCCTGGAAAATGCACCTAAAAACGCTGAAATCATTGCAAGTTTCCACAGTTGCGTATGATAACGCACTCACTCACGTTTGATTAGGGTACGAGACCGTGCATGGGCTCATCGTATGCGCTAATCCCTACCTCTTACGATTGCCATCATGACTTGGAACCGTTTTATTACTGTCTACTCAGGCTGTCCGTACGAACACGGCCGATGGCGACATCTCTGACGAGCACAAGTCCCGTCATGATGTTCTCTGCACAATCAATGGTAGTTGATTCAACATCGTCGGACACGAGCTATCACTCGGTCCCATGCTATGAGAATTGCGGAACGCCTTTTTTTGGCGATTGCCAGACCATTCACAAATATCTTGACCTGATCCCCTAGATAACCTGGATCGAGAAGATCAGGACTGACCCCACCCTGAACCCCTCACAAGATTCGGTGTTTGAAGATGCGTTCAAGGTCGCATTTGCAGTGATCTGGGTCTTGGCCATTAGATTTTACCGTACCGTTAGCATGTTTCACAATACATCCCCAGTTGCAAATCAAAGCGCAGTGAGCCGTTGATTGGTCGCCACGAACGCGTTATGGTTTGTCACGTCACGCGTCGCGCGAGGGAAACGCGCTAATTGTCGACCGTCGGATCCTTGCGAGTGACCACCATGCGTGGAAGAAGCGCCCTGAGAGACAAGAACAAAAGACTCACAGATTTCTTTACCCCGAGGTCTTCCACGCCAATTCCAGGCCCAGCGACGACCTCCAACGCGGTGGAATCGATGGCCCCGTCGCCCACAGCGCGCAAAAAGCAAACAGTACGAGCATCAAAAGCTGTCATGGATTGCGAGCCTTCCGTGCATTCTAGTGAGTTTACGTTTACACTCGCCGGTTCTGTGTATTTATCCTTCTAGATGCTCCTTCTGAGGTGCGAAGCACGTCGGGAATGATGACGCGGAAGCGTGCCCGTTCACCCGATGGTCTCAATATTAGCGCACCCCCTCAACGTCCTGCTAAGCTCAAGGCTGCAAGAAGGACTGCAAATTCTGATCCTCCGAGAGCCGTCGTCTACGTTACTTCACGCTCACCCTCTCGAAACTCCTTAGCGCAGAGGTCGAAACTCGCGCAAACGCATAGCAATACTTTGGTAGTATCTCCTTCAGATTCCAGTAAGCAAGTTGTTTACAGTAGTCAATCTGATGAGGCGGAGCTTGCTCTCCCCGTACCAGAATCCCGCGATCTCGGGAAGGTCGTACAGAGTGTCCACACGTGGAGACGAAACACGCTTGACGCTTCTAGCTCCTCTTCGCCACACTCATGTGAGGACGCCATGGAAGTGGATTTGCCACCCTCTTCTCCTATTCGTTCCTCGCCGTTGGCTTCTTCCCCCGTTGACGCTGCTATCTGTTCTGCGGGGGCATCGAGTAGTAGCACCGCTCTCCAGACACCCCCCGCCGCTTCTGCACGCTCACCTTCTTCACCCGACACGAACGAGCTTTCTCCTCTTCCTCTTACTCCAGAACCACTTGATCCAGAGGCCAAGACTGCCAAGCTTATCGCAGAAATTAAAGCAAGAGCATATGCTGCCAATCAGTCCAGTGATGACGATTGCCCGCTCTCATATCGTGAACTCGAGGACAGTGATGACGGTGATATTACTGACGAGTTTCCTCTAGTGAGTAAAGGGAAGCAGCGAAGGTAAGAGCAACCAATTCTCGTAAGTCACGTTTGAACCCTAGTTTTTGCTATCCAGTTCCGTATATGCTATGCCACGAACTGGGAACGACATATTCTCATCTCCACTGTCTAGCGTACCCTCCACTTTTAATGCCGCGAGTTCTCCGCTACCGCGGTCAGTGCGAACGTCTACGAGAACACGCAAACCCGCCCCACCCTTTCATCTGCCCACAACAATAGCAGAATCTCCATCCTTTATTGCAGAGAAAAAGCCTCAGCCGTCAAATCCTAAGAAGTCGCGAGTCACCAACCCCTTGAAAGCTCTTTTACGCGAGAAGCAGCTGCAAGAAAAGCGAGGTACCAGTTTTGCTGCCCTTCGTCTCGCAGAAGAAGTTGTCAAGCAAGGTCACCGAGAAACATCAATTGACTCTGATGATGAATTTGACCCTGTGCTTCGATTACGTCTCGCAGATGAACAAGCAGCCTGGAGGACTGTTCATGATGCTCGCACGTCCGCCAGCCCTGATGACTTTAGCGATGCGAAGAATTTAATTGGGGATGGTGCGTCCAAGATGTTGGGCGCTGTTGCCGGTGAAGCCGTCAACAAGATACTTGCTGGGGACAAAGATGGCAAAGGAAAAGAAATGGCACGAAGCACGGACCAGACAACGACTCTGGGCGTTTCCCTCTGGACAGAGCATTCAGACGAAGACATGGATGTTGATTCTATATCAATCATACCCTTGTCAGGTCATCCTATTCTCACTTGCTTGGAAGGTTTCCTTCGAGATGGTGGTATGTGTCCTTGGGGGATCCAAATTTGGCCGTGAGGTTTACCGTAAGTTTCCCAGACGATTTATTGCTAAATTCAATCCTTCGTGCTGGTATGCTTGCTGCTGTTCCCGGAGACATTCTATCATCAAATATGCCCCAACTCCTTGACATGAGTAGGTCGCTCGGGAGTTGATTATCATGATGCTGACTGCCTTGGCAGTTCTTTTCGCCTCCCCTCAAGTTGCCGACGCTGTTTGTATCGCTCTCCGCGATTTGTGGGGATTAAACCCACTCAAGGTACAAATGTCTCTCTCTGCTGTCTTGTTCGCATTGGTCCGGTTAGGTGCAAACCACTCGACCCTTGAGGGATTCGGGTTAATTACGGAGCCTGCTCAGAGAAATAACATCCCCTATGAAACTCTCTCGCAAGCTCTCAAAAGGCTTCTTGCCACCATAAAAACCGCAGCGTTGTCAGTAAATTCCTTGTTAATTTAATATAACAAATCACTCACAGGATATATCTCAGTGCTGGTGCTTTCGCTTCACATGACCTTGCCAATTTAGTGTTGAGCCTCGCTATCGTAGGCCTTGATCCACTGACATCAGGTATACTTCGCACGCAACTGAATATCACGATGGACGTTGTTTGCAATTATAGCGCAACGGATTACCTGGTGTGTGAGACTACTTCCCGCGGTTTCATGTACCAATGTCAAACCCTTTAGTTCCACGATATCCACACGAAGATCCTAGCATTTGCCAGACAGTTGGCTCCGATCAACAAGGCTCGTTTGGTCTCGTTTTTCGCAAGTGGAAGTGGTCGTACGAGGCGCATTGCACAACATGTAGCATACGCTCTTCTGGTTTCCGTTTCTACCACCCTAAATGTATGTGCTCCACTTCTCTTCTTTCGACATGTCACGAAACAGCTGAAACATCCACCTAGCACGAGGCACCTCCGCTCGAACCACTCATACTATCAGTTTCTCCTGAGGCTGGATCCCATCAGCTTTTCGATGTTTCAAATGAATCAACAGATTACGAGGAGCTTAGACACTATGTTGATATCTTATCCGTGGCCCTTGCCGAGATTGCGCCGTATGTTGAAGAGGAGAATGCAGCCATGAAGCTGGGAACGGGCACCTCCACCCAAGGGAGTCCGGGCAAGCCTAAGAAGGGTCCAGTACCACCTCTCGAACTCCTTCGCAGACTACTTGGTGTTCTGCAGGGCAAAATCGGTGAGTGTGAACTTTGCGCTACGAGAAATAAGGCATTTATAGCCATCGCAGTTGACACCCGTGCTGCTCATCTCGACCGTTCGAGGGCAAAGGCAGGGATACAGCGTCTGGCCATGCGTATTAACTATGAGCGCATGGCACTCATAGGTATTCGTCCACGTCAAAGGGCATCCACTCTGAAGGCCTATTTTTCTCCACAGCGTACTTGAATCATCCGCAGAGAAGACTTGTTTCCTCCTTTCACAGGTCCATGCATTTGCAATAAGCGCTCTTTTTTGTCTTCATGCTCGTCAACCTATGTTCTTTCATAATTGGTCTCCTGCTATTAATACATACCGTATTCAGTCAATTATAGATTTGTGAACGCATCCTAGCATTCGTCTTGCTGTACGTCGCGATACCTTGCGTTTTGTTCATTATCCCGCATACGATTTTGATTTCTGTTCGTCGTCCTGACTGCATATCCCGGAAGATCACTCCTTTCGTGGATTGAAACAAAGAGTATGAGATCACAACACTCCCATTCCCGCTGAAATGAGAATAATTTACAGGCTAAACAAGGTCGAGCTCAATATCCCATACGGGACTCAGTTCACGGGACTCGCCATCTGCAAAGGAGGGCGGGGACGCTTCCTTCTCCTTCCCCTTGGCATTCGCGGGTGTTTCATTTGGCGGAGGAGCAGGTACTACTTGGCTACCAAGCGAGAACGCTGCATTCGTCGACTGGTTGCGAAACGGCTTCTCGAACGCATCCTTTATCCTTCTCACCTTGACCTGACCAAATCCCGGTAATGTTTGCAGTCTGTCCGCGGAAGCCCTGCTGATATCTGCAAAACTCTGTTCACGGAATCAAGTTATTGATGAAGCATCCCAGTGTGGAACATACACCAAGAGATGTGCGGAGCGTTTCAACGTCAGTCTTGTTGACTTTGTTAATGCTGGTAAGCGCCGTGCGCAGCTGGGAATCGTAATCCTTGTCGACGCGCTCCTTGATGAGATCAGGTGGCTTGTGCTCGAACTGTTTGAATGTGGCAATGTATTGGCCAGCTTCGTCGTTGCTTGTGAGGGTGAGATCAGAGCAAATAAATGTACGAGGCATGAACGTACCTCCATGCTACGATGACCGTGAGATTGTTTATCAAACACATCTGGGGTGATGGTCCATAGCAAGCCAGAAGAAAGGGATAGCACATTACTTTGGTGAGCTCCCTGATCAGCTCTTGGTGTTCGGTCTGGGAACCATGTGAACAAGTATCAGGAAACTAAACAGCCTCGACTCACGACGTCACACATGATAAGGAGTATCCTGAGGTTGTAGGAGTGACCAAGCTTTTCGATTCGGGAGTGTATGTACTCGGGATGAAGTCGGTGATATCTCAGACTGACACGTCGGTCAGAACATGAACACTGGCGCGACAGAGAGACAAACCTGAGAAATAAGATGCACGTCGTGCGACCAACCTGGAAATCGGGGACAATGTCGCCAAATTCTTTCCCCACATTGCGAATGCATTCGAGAACTGGGTTCAAGCGCTCAAGCAACTCTGGTAGGTCGTACGCCAAGTCCAATGAAGCAGCTCACCTGGTTTGAGTTGATGATGATGTTGTTCCCGACGCCGGGTTGTACAACGGGCGGCTTTGCTCTGTTCGCCATTTCGGTCACACTTCCAACTTGTGGCGGTGCTCGGTTATCACTTACCGTATTCGTCAAGTTCAGCGGTCTCTCCGTCATGGACAAGTTCTTGCCTCAGCCGGGAGTGGTGGAGAGACACCAAACGCGCAAGAATAGGCTCGGGCGCATCTTAACCCTCTGTGGTGTTGCTGTTGTCGTCTGGATATGGTCTGCTTCCCGCTACACACTCACGACTACTCGGAATCCTGTCAAACTACCCATTCACGCGGAGGAAACCCTGCAGAAATGCAGTATGCTTCATGTACGGCCTGGGCCGCCTGCTGATTTCTTGCAGAGGACCCAATCTGACCGTTTCGTTGACGGGACAAGCCCAACGTTGCTCAGAAACGCCTCAGTATGGACCGGAGATCCTTCCAGCTATGAGATTTATGGTGCAGACATCCTGTTGGACAAGGGTATCATAAAGTTCGTTGGGCATGTTTCCGAAGACAAGCTAGCAGAGTATGAGGATCTCCTCGAGGTCGACGTGGGCGGGAGTTGGATAACCCCTGGGTACACTCTTCCTATCTCACTCATGTTGTCTCTCTGATAGTTGATTGTCATAGGATAGTGGACATGCATTCTCATCTTGGGGTTGATAGTCTTCCCGAATTTGGTGGATCAGAGGATAGTAATTCAGAGAAAGGTTATTCGAATTTCTCTGCCTAGTTTTGTTTGGCGTCCGGTTGACCGATTTTAGGACCTATCTTACCATGGCTGCGAAGTCTGGACGGGCTTAATACTCATGATGATGCGTACCGGCTTGCTATATCAGGAGGTGTCACGACTGCTAATATCCTACCGGGCTCGGCTAATGCAATTGGTTCAACCGTTGCTTTCACTCGCACAATGCATATGCTTACTTGAGATATAGGAGGACAAGCATTTGTCATCAAACTACGCGCTACTGAAGAGCGATCTCCCTCGTCAATGCTCCTCGAACCTCCTTATACTATCAATGACACCCGTGTCGACCCCACCATGCCACCACGATGGAGGCAGATGAAGTAAGAATGTCTTGTGGCACGGTTGATATCTTTGTTTATTCATTTTTATCGACAGACATGCATGTGGTGTGTCTCTTTTGGTGAGACAACACATTATTGCTGACAGGTCCAAAAATGCGCAGGAGAAAATCCCAGTGCGTGCTTGTCTAAAATGCAAAAGGAAACTGTGGCTTAGCGTCTCATTGCAGGCCGTGTATATGGCAATACCCGCATGGATAACATATGGGCGTTCCGCCAAGCGTAAGGATCATGGGAAGTCATTAACACGTCTTATGACTTATTATCATCTGCAGTTATGATACTGCCCGCAAGATTAAAGATAGCCAAGATGCCTACTGCGCGAAAGCGCTGGCTGGTGAATGGGAGAATCTGGGTGATTTCCCAGAAGACTTCCAGTGGGAAGCTCTGGTCGATGTTCTTAGAGGCCGCGTTAAGGTGTTTGGTGCTGTGTTGGCCTATACTTCCTTTTAACTAGTGGTTCTTGACAGATTCATACCCATTGTTATGAAGCAGTTGACCTCGATGGCTTCGTTCGAGTATGTTTTACAATCACACTGGATGCGAAGTTGAACTAATTTTGTATCAGCTTACGAACGAGTTCAAGTTTCCACTCGCTGCTTTCCACCATGCACACGAGAGCTACTTGGTCCCTGGGACTCTGAAGAAGGCCTACAGTATGTTATCCTCATTTCAGTGTACTACTTACGGAATTGCATTCAGACAACACACCGGCTGTTGCTCTGTTCGCTACTAGCGCTAGGTATAAGCGAGAAGCTTACCGAGGCTCTGAGTTTGCTCCGCGAATCTTAGCTGAGAATGGTATAAGTGTGGTGATGAAGGTGCTGCAAGTTGGTCGTGTGTTTACTTGGGACTAATGCGTTTTCAGAGCGACCATCCTGTGCTAAACTCTCGGTTTTTGCTTTTCGAGGCGCAACAGGCGTACTACTATGGCCTTTCTGCGAACCTTGCGCTCTCCGCTGTCACTTCTACTCCGGCTAAAGTCCTTGGCCTGGACCACCGCGTCGGCATTATCCGGGAGCGTGCGTCTAGTTGAACTGCTTGAAATTAAATCCCTCACTGAGTGGTACTTTACACAGGATATGATGCAGGTGAGAACGCGGACAAGGCAGGAGGTTCCTTTGTACTCATCCAACCATTTGCAGACCTTGTGATATGGGATAGCCACCCATTAGCTCTGGGAGCAACTCCCAAGCAGGTTTGGATTGACGGTATTGCTCAGATGGAAAAACCCTACAGTGTAGAGAAACCCTCCACATTCCAAACCCTCCCATCGGTGCCAAATTTTGAAAAGGAAGCGAAGGCAGCCATTTACTATCAGGGTCTTCCACCTTTAACGCCGAATCTTGAAATGGCAGACACCGTCGTGTTTACTAACGTCAGTGGTGTATACCAGAGGAGTTGGCCCGGTGTCCAGGAGGTATTGAGTGTGCATGACGACGAACCAGGAGTGGTCGTAGTGCAAAGGGGGGAAATCTTATGCCTTGGGTCTCAGCAAGCTTGCCTCAGGCCTATCAGTTCCTCGAGTCAAACCTTGGAGTCATTCGACCTTCAAGGTGGGACAATTAGGTGGGTTCTCATTGTCACCCAATCACAGCATTTATTCATACATTTCTTTCTCAGCCCTGGATTGGTATCCTATGGTTCGCCCCTTGGTCTGGAGGAGATCCAGGGCGAGGAGTCTACACATGACGGCGAGATACTCGATCCCCTATCAAGTGTCATTCCGAAACTTTTGGCAGGGAGTGAGGTTATTTTAGCTGTTGATGGTTTGCAGTTTGGGGGTCGCGACGCCTTGTTGGTTTTCCTCCTCCAATCCTATGTTCGGTGTGCTGAAACTAGGGATTAGACTTGCCTACCAGGCGGGCGTGACGTCAGCGATCACACCTCCGACGTCTCGTGGATTCGTCGCAGGTTTAAGTACTGCATTCTCAACAGGTGCAGCACACGCATTACAAGAGGGTGCTATCATTCAGGACATAAGTGCTTTACACATCAACGTTGGCCATTCGATATCCGCCGCTAGCGTGAGCACTCAGATAGCTGCCTTGCGTCGCCTATTGCTAGATGCCACGAGTGGAACACCGTTCCATCGTGTTGCAAAGGTGAGCAATTTGATTGATATGCTTGCTACCATTGCCGCTTAAATACGCTCAAGGGAGAGATCCCGCTTGTCGTTCAAGCGGAAAGTGCTGATATTATCGCCTCATTGATCAAGCTCAAGAAGGAGGTTGAGGCCAGTAAAAATGTTGAGCTCAAGTTCACCGTGGCTGGTGCTGCAGAAGCCCACTTGCTAGCCGAGCACCTGGGTGAGGCGAAAGTCGGGATAATCTTGACACCCTCCAGGCCATTCCCTGAGTCATGGGAGAAAAGGAGGATGTACGTCCTCCGTCTGTCTGCTGTCACTAGACTAACAGAGTATCCCCAAGACTCCCAGGCCCGCCATTGACAGAGGACACCGCTATCACTACGCTGCTTGCACACGGTGTCAAGGTTGGCATCGGTATCGTTGAGCAATGGAGTGCTCGCAATATCCGCTTCGATATTGCATGGGTCAGTCCTGCAGCTAAATTTGCTTGCTCGCCATACTCTGTGACCTAAGTGCGCATCTTTCAGGCTGCCCTGGAAAGTAATGGTCGGATCTCCAAATCGGAAGCTCTCGCCCTCGCATCAACCAACCTAGAGGAGTTGCTCGGAGTACAGCCCGCTGCCTCTTTATCTGGAGACTATGTCGCCACTGTTGGCGGCACAATTCTTGACCCCGGAGCCCAAGTCATCGGGGTGATCTCTTCGCGCAGACGCTCTGTAGAATGGCTCTGAATGGCCCAATACTACCACTTATCGTGCACAAGTAGGAATGGAAATACATGGATACTATGGTGACAGAAATGCTCATCGATGGAATTATGTTTTGGGTCTGACCACTTGCTGTACTTGGTCACGTATTAATGGGAGGGCTTTCATGATGGTCTTGATTGGTTTGGCTTCCTCTGTAATTACGTTTCAGCCTGAAGATTGGGCGTCGGGGAAAAAGTGTGAATACCAATCTGCAAGACACGTCCATGTCGTCTGAGAATCTTGTTGTCCGGTGCAAAGGCTGGGTGCCGAGGATGTACTATGACCATGGAGTTCTATTGGGCTGTCAGGGTTCGGAAGCGACAAGCATTTTAAAAGAAGCAAGACGTTACCTTGGAATACCACGTCCGCAGAGTTTCGGAATCTTTTGGTATCAGAGGTATCTTTGCCATTCCGACGACTTGGACTACAAGATTGACGTATTTGATCATGTTGGCCCCTGACACATCCCGTCAGAAATCTGTGACCCGCTTAACATGCCCAAACATACGTCTGGCGTTGATCATGTCCATCAAGGATTGACATCCGAGGCCATGACCGATCAGGATAATGCACGTGGCATTCGACAATCTTCATGGCGAGGCAAAGTATCAGTTGAGTTAATGGATATACGTTTGGTTACTCACTGGACATAGTTGTCCCAGATGTACATTAAAAGATCTCTTGCTGGATTTTCTGCGGCTTTCGGACGCTGCATTACACAAACTTTATCAGGCCGGACAGCATCCCATAATAGACCGTACCAGTAACGTAGACAGTGCCGAAACTGAAAATGGCTTGGGAAATAGATTGACGTCAACGAGCGCATAATTTTCACTCTTCACCCATGCAATAAGCTCTTTCGAAAAGTCGATCTGCAAAAATATTAGCTGTGACGGCAAGCGACAATAAATAGACAGTACAAGATATGAATGTTCCATGTTGACGTCACACATGGGACTGCCATCCAACTCGACACGAAGGTTTCCACTAAAATTATACTTAAAGACACCTCAAAAAAAGTAAAAGAAACGTGTACAAACAATTCGTGGACGAACATGACGATTGTCTTGTTCTCGAGCAGGTCACCTCTTCAAGCAGTGTCATCAAGCGAAATACGAAAGCGACTCTCCGGAATGTTACATACGTGCACATCACCTGTGAACCATAGCGTTCTTCGAATCCAGGCATCAACGGTACTTGTAACATTCGATGTTGCGAGTACAAGAAGTGCTGTCTGTGTCCTTTAAGAATTTCTGGGATTGAAAAACTGATGTCGTCCAATTCTACACAAGAGGTAGACAATGGCATGAGCATAGGGAGTGAGATGGGCATACCTTCGCGAGGCTCACAAGCCTTTGGATTGATGCTCTTCCAATACTTACTTTGTTCGAGCGCCACTTGCCAGACAGTTTCAGTACCAGCTTCGGAGGCCATCATCGGAGGCAATTCGGGAGGAGCATCCCCAAGTAAAACGCGTGCAACAGCTAGCGCAGAATTTGATATAGAATCAAGGTTGTAACCTCCCTTGTGTTGCAACGAGAAGGGGTATCATCAGTTGCCCACACGGAAATCCAAGCTCGTGTCGCACCTCCAAAGCAACAACCATTTTCCCGGCGGCCAGACTTGCCAGCATATGCGTCATATGCGCATATCCAGTGGGTGTCACATGGCATTCACCCAAATCATCACCATCTGCCGCATCAAAACCAGCCGAAACTGGAAGAAAGGAATGTGCTGTGAACGTGCCAAGCAAGGAAGACCTTCCTGGACACACCAATCACCAGCTCGGGAGCAAACTCCAACGCGATTGGCATTACAATTTGCTGGAAGGCATGGATATAATCAGCATCCGTCATGCCTTTCGTGGGCCACGGAACGTTGACAGAGCTAGTGTCCGTCAGGAGATTTCTGTGTATCCGGTTGGAAGACATACTAGCCAAGGCCTGAACCTTCTCCACAGGACTCCAAACCTCCAAAGGGACCACAAGGATAAAATTGGCCACGTTCATAGCGGTGTATAGAAATATACAACACAGTCGGATCGTCGTTGAAGGCACGCTGGGTACCATTACCTGCCAAAGTGAGCTGTTTCGGGCGAAAGACGACAAAAGTATTTACCATGGTGCACATCCCTTGAGTCAAGTGTCAAGAAGCATCATGCATGGTAATTAACTGATTGACCTACCAGTCCAAGATTAATATGCGTTTGATTGGCGTACATAATTGAACTACTTTTGCCGCGACGGCGACGTTGTTAAAGAAGCAGAAGCCCATGTGCTCATCCGGCTCAGCGTGGTGGCCTGGGGGTCGTACGATAGCGAAAGCTTTGGTAAGATGACCTTGGGCCACCTTCAGACATGCCTCAATGACACCACCACAGCTCAGTTTGGCGGCGCGAGTGGTGCCACTCATGACATAGAGGGACAAGGATTCGTAGTAACTTTCCGAATCGGTAATATCTTGTGTAGTCATTGCTGGAGAGACAACGGTCGCGTTAAAAGAACGGAAACCTGATGCACTTCCAGCACTCACATTGAATCGCGAGAACCTTGTCCCAGTGCTCCACAGTATGGACGAGGAGTGCCTCGTTACGGTACACAGGACGAATCGGGATCTGTTTCATTTTCTGGACCAAGTTGGCGCCTCGGAGGGTGTCGTATATCCTGGTGATACGACCGGGTTGTTCAGGATGGCCGTGATTGGAGACGTGGAGAAGCATATCCGAGGAAAAAACATAACCGACGGTGTAGTCGGGTACATGGAACGGTTCTGACTGTGCACGACGGGGCGGTGGACTCGCTGGTACGCGCGACGGCGGGTGTTCATGTTCGTCGACGTCCATGGCATCATTCATTGTGTTGGCGGTGTAAAACGTTGAAACTCCGGTCTACCTTGATCTCTCAGGCTGAGGGCCGACGATGCGTGCGGCGATGCGGAGGGCATCGCCATAGAGACCTTCCAAGACCTTATTGCAGCATTGCAGGCTCAGTTCTGCCAGGTTTAATTCGTTCCCAATGCCCAGCAAGCTCAGCACATGGTTGTTCCATTCCAGCTCGTTCTGCTGCTGCATACCAGTCCGCGCAGGGTTCGTGCTCATGTCCGTACTCACATTCCTTCTTTCCGGCGCCATATCAGTCATTATATGGTTCGAAATTACCCGTATGTTTCCCTCTTCTACACCACCATTTCGGCTTGTACGAGGATGTCACAGACTCCTACCAGCTCTCCGAAAAAGAACGCGTGGTTTTCATTGTGACCGGAGTCGTCGAGACCCTCTTGTTTTTTGCATCTATGGTTGGGTGCGCTCGTCCTGCCAACCTGCTCGCACAAGACTTACCCAACGCCGTTTGGCAGCTTTATCGGCGTCGTGGCACGGAAACAACTGTTCGTCATGATTTATGCCTGCTTTCTCTGCTTCCATTTCATCCTCAACGTCATCGTCGGCATATACTTCCTCGTAACGGTCCGCAAAAGTAGTACTCGCCAACAACTCGTCAACTCCTGTTCAGAAGTCTTTGTGGACACTACTTGGCAATCAGGTTGCACTCGCCTCATGAGTGTGTCAACATACGTATTCATAGCGATCGTCGCAGCACTGTTACTCCTCGAGTTATGTTCGTTCTTCCATTCTTGTTGTTTCGCACTTACTGACTTTTGATTGATATCAAGATGGGACGCTGATCGCAATCCGGTACGTGTATCGCTTGCGGATACAGAAGCGAGACGATCGGTCACGACGCTTGGGCTATTTCCACGCCCTCTCCAACCCCGAATCATTCAATACCAGACATACTCGCCAGGCGAGTGATAACATTGAGTTGCTCCATTCGCGACAAAGCTCTGGCGACCCTGGCCTCGAGGATACTGTCCTTGATATCCGACCCCAAACGTATATACCCGTGTCAACGCATGACCTTAGCCCTCCTCTACCACCACCACCACCCCTCCCCATGTTAGATAGTCCCACTGGCCGTCGCGTTCGCGCGTTACCACCCCGCCCATCTATATCAACCGTCGCTACAAAATCATCCAGCCACCCACAAGAAGTAGCTGCTCAGCAGGGAAGGCTACCAAACCCCTATGTCCATGAACGAACACCTCCAGAGAGCGAGGATGAACCCCATTCTGCATATACTTCGGACTTGTCTACGAATGCTCACGCCGCTTTGATGGACCATGCTTCTTATATGGAGGCCATATTCTCTAATGTACCACCTCTTCCAAAGTACTCCCACCGATTGCCACGATGATGCAGGACATTTTTATTTATTGGATTGATGACATGGACACGGAATGTATCGTAAGGTAATTAGTGTTGGCAATGCTAGTAGTACCTAGTCTACCGCCAACAGAGCCAAACAGCCTCACTAGCACTTTCTCGTCGACGACGTACCCAACGACGACGGGCTCAGCGACGGCGGACAGACTAGATGTCATGCACAAGCGCCATGACGTTCAACGACAACACATTATCGACTCTGTTGGTATTTCGGCTCATTTCCTTGTCGCAAGAAGTACTCACTGCGGGAATTCATTAGCTCGATAACCTCATATTCCAGCTCTACACCCTCTCCTTCTTCCTATCACCCACGTTGTTGCCCCTGCTGTGTAGAGTCGCCAGCCAGTTCATCTTCTACAAGCCTCGCGAGCTCGATCCCAAGCTGTCCCTGCGAGTCTGGTTCCTCCTTCTCTGTTTCTCAAACGCGCCAAGTTTCTGGTCTCATGTCCGCAACGGTGCATCAGAGAGCCGGGCAGTTATTCTCGACTTTGTTGGGATGGGTTCGTATTCCACTAGTTGCGCCCGTCGACCAACTCACACCTGCACAGGATATCTGCCATCAAAGTTGCACCTTGTATTGCTCGATACCCTCATCCTTTGTCTTCAGATGCTCCTCACCACCATCTCATTCGAGATTTCGCTACGCTCGTCCACCATGTCCGACCCCGAATCCAGTGCGATCCCATCCTTGTCACCACCTACAACACTTGCCCTGGAAGTAGACCACGATGACGGCGACGATCGAAAATATTCACACCACCATACACCCACAATGATCATAGACCTCCGTGTTCGGCATCTCATGAATCATCTGCGAAACCCCGTGCCACTTGCGTCGCGTGCAGACTTGGCCCTCCCTCTACCAAATACCACCCCGTCGTCTCTTTCCATACATCTGAGAGCGCTCGTAAGGCGACGAGAAGAGGCAAGGCGCCAAGTGTCAGATCAGCCCGACTCGACAGAAACGACCAACAGTCCAGGGGCAGAAGACACGAGGAGAATACCGGGGGGCATGTCCATCGAGGAGAGCGAGTAGAATTCCTATAGCCTGGTATCTACTGTAATCTCCATACTCGATTCCTGCAACAATATAACCCAGTTCCGGGCTTGTTACCAGTTGCGCTTCATCTGTGGTGTATGAGTGGGCAGGCACATCGTTCTTTCTCGAGACACACCGCTTGTCGCAAACACTGCCCGAATTTCTCGAATTCTCGTTTGCAGCAATCCTTGTGAACATCGGTGTATGTCGCAACGATGCACTTGCCGTAGGCTGTTGCTTCCGACGAGCAAGTTGTAGTGGTGTGTAGAGCAAAGCGTTTTAGCGGACTTGGCGACTTTGGCGCAGCCTGCATGGTGGTGTGGAGTAAACCGAGACTACGTCTTGAAGTCACCGCGGCAGGCAGTTAACTTATAAACCTCATTGGGCTTCCATTCCTTCAAGTTCTATTCCTTGCCCACCCAGACATGCTGAAGGTGTATCTCCTGGTTGCCTGCGTCTGCATCCTCATAGCCTCGGTCTTCTACCTTTTCTACTTCAACCGTCTTGTTGCAGCTGCCATTGGACTATTCCTGAGAATCAGGTATTGGAACAATGGTGAATCCAGCATGTGGATCCAGATTGGTGCGTACTCGACGCCGCGACGACCTCACCGACACAGACAGAGTAGTTCATCAGGGTCCATTCACTTTTCAATTCTCGCTGGCAGGATCCTTCTCAAAGATGTGCTTTACCACTCAAGCAATCAAACCATCAAGATTGTCAAGGCGCAAATCTCCTGGAGGTATTGGCTGCGTATTCCAGCGACTGGGGATGACTTGAACCGTGCACATGTTGGCGCAGAAGAATGTGTGTCTATTCTATTAGGTGTCCTTGTGTCGGAATTAACCAACGAACACTTCACAGTTAATCGGACATATGCTCTCCCTTCATGTCGTATCAAGGTTTCAATCCACGGGTTCGAGTGGTTTTTGTACAACAGAACCGCTGCGTACGACCACATTCTCTCTCAGATGTGCGCCGGTGCACCCTCCGTGCCCGAGGAGCCTGAAACTCGGCGCTATTTCCCCCGAACCTCAGGACTGGATGGCAAGTTTAGCATTCCACATGGTTATTTTCTCCTAAATGGTTCCGTCAGGCTTGTATCCTCCATCCGGACTGCCAAGTATTAAGGCGCCACCCATCATTCACATCGTCATTAACTGGATTAAGCGGCAAATACCATACCTTGATCCCAAGGACCTACTCCCAATGTCGATCGAGATATCCAGATTGGCTATTGTATGTGGTAATTCATCGACACCAAGCCTCATGGTTGCCGAATGCCATAGGGCAGACGGTACATTTGGTATCGTGCAGGTATGTCACCAGTTACATATCAAGTCTGTTGCTCATATCTGACCTAGGCAAGATCCAAATGTGATCTTTACAAGCAGCTCTTGAACTTCAGGTTCCAGAACGCCCTTATTCGTCTTGCAGAGAATGAACACTACCTGGGGTCGATGACTGACATGGGTCATGCCATTCGAGCACAAGCGGAGACATCTATGTCAGTAACCAAGCTACCAGTGCTCTTTTATGATTATCTAACGATGTGTAGCTATGCCGATCGCATTCCACTAAATTATTTATCTTTTGGAGTGTTCTTGAAGATGTGGAGGGGAATTAGACTATACTCGGCATTATTTTCTCCCAGCCATCTCTCATCCAACGGTTCTAGAGCAAAAACATCCGTGCCCGGTAAGAAGAGCTTGGATGAAGGCAACTTTGTCGGTGGTGACTTCACCAAAATCGAATACGCGATTGAAAGACGAATTATAGAGGCTCCAATGTTGGAACTCTCGTACTACGCAGACGTCGTCGGTGAAGTTCCTGATGAGTTTGATGGGCCTAAGGGGATGGGGTTAGAGTCATATGACATTGGAAACGGGGATTTGCCCCCTGAATGGGGGATTGACCTGGTTATTCGCAATGGCGTGTTGCGTTACGGTCCGTGGGCAGATCGACAGCGGTGAGGTCCTTGTCGTTTGTTCATTATGGGCCCTTCTCATAAGTTGCCAAAGAGCCCACCTTCAGCGAACCTTTTTCCCTCCAACTTTTCATGACATGGGTGTATCCCAGCGCCTTCAGCCCGGGGATAAACGTGTTTGGACCGCAATGAAGATCTTTATCGAACTGCGCGAATCAACCGTTTTAAATATTCCATTCCGTGAAGCATCGAAGAACTGGCAATGGGACGGTCTTGCAGGTGTTCCGAAATCGCGAATACGGGATCATGCTTCTCTCCACGTCGTGGCTGGAGATAGCTCTTCAATCAGCTTCCTTGTCCCGATGATCATTGGGCCAGATGGATATGAGTCTCGGTTGGAAGTACACCTTGATACGATTGAGGTCAACTCCAGTTTGAATGACATCAAGGTTATCACCGCAGAATCTTGTCGAGTGAGTAGGTTTAGCGACACGTATGTTTTGCTTAACTGGTGTAGGTCTCTGCAGCGCTTCCAGCCCCCCTCAAATGGAATGCGGAGCGTCGATGGTCGTTCACTGTCTCCTTGCGTCAGCCGGTTATCTTCCTTTTGAGGGATCACATCAACATGATTACCGACCTTTCCCGTGACTGGGCTAGTGGCGAACCAACGGAATGGCACCATTTTGTGCCAACTATCTATTTACTGGAACTTCACCTGCACCATTTTGATATAAACCTGTATGCCAACGATCAGAACATCATCGATAAACCCTTGATCAAGGACGAGAACAGTGCGTACATTGTTTCCCTGGCCGTCTAATTATCCTAATGACCGATTGCTAGCCATGGTCAGCCTGCAGTCCCCCCGGCTCTGGGCAGTTGCGACAATCCCATCAAATGTGTATCTCCCTGAAGCAACGACCATCTCTTTCGCAATAGATGTACCAGAATTTTCCGTTCGTATGTCCTTGCCTAAGTGGAATACGCAAATTCTCTACGGCCAGGGCAAGGATTGTCACATTCTCCAGGCGGGCAAATTCCATATAGATGGCACTTATCATTACTGGGCGGAAGTACACCCGGACAATATCGAACAACTCAGGGTTGCTATTTCGGTATGTCGCTTGTCTGAACGCATCTTTATGTCTATGAATTTGAGAACAGGCCGGTGATGTCGCCGTGAAAATGCTGGGCTGGGCGATCAGATACTTCATGGTTTTACGTGACAATTACTTTGGGTCCTTTACTCACTTTTCTACACTGACGGAGTATCTTGAGAAACGGAGCAGAGGTGAAATAGGTGACCCTATCGAGAAGAAGTGGCGCCCAGACAAGGTGAGCGCGTACAACAGGGAGTAAGCTGTTCGCTCAAACAGGCACAGACGAATATGCTTCAAGTTGAATTGACGTTGAGCGTTCGACGCGGGTCTTTGTTGCTCCCCGCCAGCTTGCCTGGCTTTGAGAGGTACTCAAAGATGGTGACGGCAAAAGACATTGGTACCTCGTTGTTCCTTTCATTCCCCGAACTCCAACTCGATCTTCGATCGCACGATTATTTTATGGGTAGGTCACGGCCATGGCGTTTATGGATGGACATCTCATATTGCTATAGAAATGTCGCTCAATATTGGTGAGACCAGGGGACGTATTATGGGGACATGTTCGCAGGATGAGTTCTTCCGTAATAAAAGGCAACGCTTCAAGGAGACGCTTGTTGTCGATGGTACGTGATTATTGGAATACGTTGGGATGCAAGCCAAGCTGTTTAGGTATCGAGATCACTGCCAACAGACTTTTCGGACCGCCACCACGTACGCGCACGTATGTATGCGTATGGGAAATTGCGCTTGGTCATGTCAAGATTCTTGCAACGCCGCTCGAAAGTCGCATTCTACTCGCAGTTGTTGATGTGTTCCAAGAACAATTCACGGATGTCGTGAATGCCCCTGCAAATGAATTCAGTGTCCCTCTTGACCCAGATTGTGAGATAGGTTTTTGTCCACGAAACACTGCTGACGAATGACCTAGTAACATATTTGAAGCTTTCTCTGAAGGCTTTGAACGCTACTTGCATCGCTGGTGCAGCTGCCATCGATTTGGACATACCACAAGGACTTGTTTTGCACACGAACGACCTGCAAGGACAGCTTTGTGGCACGTTGCTCAATATGAGGTCGCCTCTCGTTTCTGTGAAAGGGTTGGTCACTTCGAACGCTTCCCGAAAGTCGTGGTCTGAAGCTGTTGCTCTGGACTTCGACATCGCTCTGGATTCCTTCAACCGGCCCAAGGCAAACCATAATCAGAGCAAATTTTTGCACGGACAAGACGTCTTGACTCAGAGAGGCCAGTACTTGCTGAGTCAGCTCGCCGAGGCTCGAGTCAACTTTGGGAGCAACTCGTGCGCCTCAGATCGTAGGGGACGACGGCGCCCGCCTCATCGCGTACATCGGAATGACCTTTATCTTCCACCGCTCATCCTCCCACGTTTTAGTCGCGTACCAAATTCTAGTGTTCAACAGAAGCAACCTCCCAGCCCAGTCCCCCATTGGTCTTCGCTCTCTCATCTATCCGAATCAGACGGAGAAAACGTATCGGAAGCCGAAAGGGATGCACGTTTGGCACGGAGTCGTATCTTTGCACCGATAGTAGCAGATTACGGGGATGACTCTGAACCATCCATCTCAGACGAATCGGATGACGCCGACTTGACCGACGACAGATCCTCGGGGAGCGAGTGGTCCACGAACCACGGTGAGTAGTGTACTGATATACTGGGACCAGCTGATGATTCCCATAGATGGCACTAGGAGAACACTTGTGCATCACTACGAACGACTTACGACGCGTTATAGAGAATGCGCGTTGGCCGACATATCTAGCCGAGAAGGCTCGCCTTTCGTAAGGCTGAGGGTACGTAGTCTCTCAGAATGGCCGGTGTATTGATTATATCGTATACTAGGACCCACCAGCCACCAGTTTCCCCAGGTCAATAAATGCCTCGAGACCTCTGTCTTCAGTCCCCGTGCCCAAGACGGAGCTAACCAACCTAGATTCAGGTCCCCTGGTTCGCATTCAGTGCAACCACGGTATCAAGGTGGTTGTCACTCCGCTTTTTCTTGTCCTCGCATCTTGCCTCAAGGATGAGAGCGAACAACATGTAACGTGATCTTTATCTTTGGTTGACGTCCAACTCAACCTTGGGACAGGACCTCAGTGCGGAGCTGACTCTAGACGTAATCCTTACACGCCAGCTGTCCAAGTTCATGTCCTCGGAGAAAGGCATCCCTTCTCCTTCTCCAGCCTTCATTATTTTGGTTCGTTCTGTGCACGTGCGAGCATTGGAGCAGATCTTCCTTCACAAGGGCAACAGTAACGCACCCGCCGTTGCGGGTAATCCCGAAGACGGGCAGCCTGTCGATGTTGCCCTGCACTGCACACTCATGAATCTCCATGTCCAGGCTGTTCCACAAGCGCCACATCCTGTGATGTCTGTCCGTGCCGCTTTTGACGAGTTTTCCGTTGGGCTAGGTAGACCCCCCCTTCTCACGAGCGTTTTGCCCGAGTATCCACAACCGGAATTCCACTTGTTAATCCAAACCTTCCAAGCGAGCCACGCACACAAACATGTCGACATTTTTGGTGGTAATTTCACAGTCCAGATGGGGCCGCAGGACCTAGAATACATAGCCTGCTTGCTCGTCGCAACAAAGAATCGTGCAGAGATGATATCAAACATTTATCAAGAATGGTCGACGAGGTCCTCCACATCTTCGCTCGCTCTTGTGCGGCATATCCTCTGGCTCACGAGGAATGATGCTCTTGTAGATCCCCTTTCCATTATACAGCCATCATTTCTAGTCCAGCGAGGGTTGCCGCATGCTGTACGTACGAACGGCCCACTCAAATTTTGGTTTCACCTTCGTATGAGCTTGCGGGAATGCGACCTAGCCTCGCATGTCGAACAATGGAGCGGGGATCAAGAAGTCCGACAGCTTATAAGATCTCGCTTAGCCAATCTTGTAGTGGACTTGGATCCTTCGGATGAGATGGATACCAACCCCTGGGATCTGCTCTTCCCGCCCGAAAATCCAAGCTCAGCGGAACCAGCCTCCGTTCTATCATCCGTGGCCTTCGGGATTGGAGGTGCCCACCTAACTCTGCTATCGACTTCCTCAAAGTCTCACAGTTACCTTACAAGCTCCATGCTGCGTTTTCGATACCAAATCAACCCGCTCATTCAATTTCACTCGACATCCCACGCTTCGCTTCCTAAGCAAACAACTCAACAGATCGTCATATTTGATATTGCTGATATCTCGCTGTCTGCGTCACCTCGCCTCGTCGATTTTGCCCAGCGTGCAATTCGCGTCAAGAACTATTGGCAGAGTAATAATGTCTCTGATAACCTCCCTTCTCAACCTACCCGTCCAACATCTCAAATCATCTTGGTGGCACACGTCAGAAACATGAATATCCGTGCTGGAGCAGAGAATCTCACCTTTGAGATAGTAAGTTCTTCGCTAGATTTTTCTTCCTCGTCTCTTGTCCGCTCGGACATCGGGACGGAGTCTTCCGGTGGGGTGTTCGCATTCAAAGACGTCCAGGTCCTGGCCCGATCCAAGGGAACGGATGTGAGCAACTCTGAGCAGGATGTACTGGCGTCACTGGCGTTTTCCAACGGGAGAATCAATGCAACTCAGCGACATGATGTAGCATCAAAAACACTGCGGGTCGTTTTTGGACTGGAGGAAATTCTGGTCAGCGTCCCTCGCAGCGCCATCCGTCTATACGGCTTTGCAGAGGAATGGCGAGACGACTTCCTACCCAGTGTTGAAGCTACGGCAGAGACACTTGTCTCGGAATTGAAGCGGAATAGCATGTCTACGGTGTCGAAGCCCTCGTTGGCGCGCAGCACAGAACGGTCCACAACCGTTTTACATGTCAACGGATATGTTGCCAGGCTAGGTGTTACGCTCCAGGTGATGAAGGGAACGTGGCTGTCTTGGACCGTGGAAGATACGACCGGATTCATTTCCTCCTCGCCCGCTTCACTCTCAAAGAGGATGTACGACTTTGGCCTGCGACTGGGGTCGCAGGGATATACAATAACCTACAAGTCCCGCAGTACCGACAATTCATCCGGATCTCCTCGCGTCAAGTTCATCCTCCCTGCCCTCGCTTTGACGGGCCATCAACGCAAGGGCGCCATTGAGCTACTTGGTGCCCTAGACTTTGTGAAAATCACGATCAAGCCTACGCATATAGATACCCTTCTCGTGGTACAACAAAAATTTGGGCAAGACTTTACAGACTTGTTGGACCTAATCCAGAAGACTCGTCAGAAACGTACTGCTGTCTCCGAACCCAAACGAGCGACTGGACCGCCCGACAGGATCATCGTGCACGCCAACGTCAAGGGCTTCAGGCTGGGGCTTGATGGCCCTTCATCTGTGTTCCATCTCGAGTGCCAAGATGTCTGGGGAGATATCGTCAAGGAGGACAATCAGCTAGAATGGAAAGTTCAACTCCGCAATCTCGCACTATCGCTTGCACCGCACACTGGAATCACCCCTCATGAGCATGGGTTCGATCTAAACGAGAAGTCGGCCTTCGTAGTCATCGACATCACCTCATCGGCAAATGATGAGGACCTGAGAGTTACCGTTCCAAAAATACATGCCGTTATGCAACCAAGCTCAATCGGTGAGCTAGGTGACTTCATTGATTATCATCAGGTAAGAATAATCGTGCATGTCGTATGACACTTCTGAACGGTTTCTAGGCCGAATTGCTTTCCGCGAGGCAACAGAGAGCCGCAGAATTAGAAGCGTTCAAGGAAAAAACCAGAAACATTATAAAGACATTTGAAACGCAAACCCCAAATCCCGACATACACAAGCCATCATGGCTAAGCAAGCATACCATATTGGTGGAGATAGAGCGAATAGGCGTAGCCTTTCCTCTAACGTTGAATCCGAGCGTTGAGCTGTCCCAACGGCCTAGTCAGAGTCGAACATCTGTTCGCGCGTTCTTGTTCTCTGTACGACGGATAAGATTTAGTTCGCAAAAGGGAGAAGCCGGTCAGATGAACACCAAAGAACTTTCTTTTCAGTTTGTTAATCGGTAGGTTGTTCCTGCTCATTTGTGATTGTAGGCTTAATGGCTTGCAGATTTAGAAAGCATATAGTCACAGATTTCAATGCGGATAGCCACCAAACTCACAATCGCCTGGTTTACCCTCAAATGAAGGCACAGCTTCGTTCAGATACATCACTTTCTAAGCATCGAATCTGGATCACTGCCAACATCACCGGTTTCATCCTGGACCTCGATTCTTCTATCTCAGACTGTGTTTTCTCACTGATTGATGTCTATCATCACGGGAGAGAGAGAATGGCACGTCTTGCCATTCATATTCCGCGAGCGACAACCACTCAATCTGTGGAGCCACTGCCTGCCACGATTCCTTTGGCCGATCAACAGTCCGGATCGAACGTTTTTGGAGCCTTTGTTTTTGAAAGTGGCGAGATTCGTGTGCATACGGAAGGGAGACGTTGGAAGTCGATGTCTTCGGCTTTCACAGATGACGTCGATGACTCTCTACCATTTATTGGCACAGAACTAGTCAGACTGCCGGTCGTGTCCGCCTGGATCGAGTATCGAGCACCCTCGAACGCTGGCATTATCCCTCGGCCGCCGCAGCTATCCACTCTGATCTTCAAGGCCAAGATACACTCTAGCAGAAACATACTCAGGCCCACGCTGCTACCATTCGTCTCAGACATCACCGACTTCATACAGATGCGGATGCAGACAACTACCGATCACGACGATCTCTCCGACAATTCTGCGTTATTTGAAGGCAGTGATTTGGTGCCCTCATCACCTTCCACCTCGTTACCAGACCATCAGGAAACCTCTAGGCTGCAGATCAACTTTTCCCTCCGTATCGACCAATCGACCCTGGAGCTCACGTGTCAGCCTGATGTCAATGTCCTGGCTGCATTCCGGTGGGAAAGTGGAGGGTTTTTAGTGAGCATCTCTCCTGGTGCAAACAGGGTAGCATTCACCGGTTCCGTCGATGGCCTGACTGTGGGCCTGAAGCATGGATTCTTGAGTGAAGATTGTGTCAACCTTGCTGCCCGTAACCTTGCGTTTTCGTTGGCGTTTGCCAAGACCGAGGACTCCAAGAACAATACAATATCCTTGGTCATCAGCACTGACATGTCGGGTGGTATACGGTTTTCACGTCTGCAAGATATCCTATGTTTCAAGGCGGTATGGTTGGATCGCATTCCACTTATTGCTTCGGAGCATCCATCTCCAGAGTCATCTGCCATTATCTCGTCTTCCCCGCAAGCCGTCCGCCCTGTGGTCAAGCAAGAATTAACGACCGCACTTATCATCCGCATACGTTCCATCGAAGTCAATGTTGACTTGGGCCAGTCTATTAGTAGCATCACCCTCGATATGAAGGACACCCTCATCAGTACGAAACTTTCGGAGAGATGTCGAGAATTGTCTCTCTCTGTAGCGGACGTTGCCATCATTGCCAAGGGGAATATATCCGGGCACGTCACTGTAGCAGACTGCATATTTCACACCATCAGTAGGCATGACTATGTTCTGTCGGAATCTACTTCTGCAAGACTGTTGGAGCTCACGATGACCAGCGGCCCTCTGAGCGCTGAGCTGGAGTCGGAGCACCAGCGTTTGTTGGTTTACCGGTCGGTCATCTCACACCAAGTATAGGGCTATATCACTGATTCCCCTCCGATCACAGTGCGGATCCAATACAAGTAGACATTCATGATGACTGGTCGCTCATATCTTCAACAACTGAAGACAAGGAACGGCCCCTCCTTCTTGCCTTCACTGTCCATGGCAAAGGGGTTACTGCCCTAGCCACAGTTTCCACCATCCCTAAGCTCATGCTCTACGTTAGCAAATTCAAGGCCAACATTGCTGCCCAACGGGCTGGGGCCAGCCGGGAATCAGAAGCCTTTCGCGCTGCCCAAGGTCCAAAGCCAGGCAAACCACTCACGGAGGTGGCCACTGCTTTCTTTGAGTCCGCGAGAACGAAGTTCAAAGAAGCAGAGACGGGTATCTCATACCTGATTTGTCAACAGATGAGTTTTAGGCTCGAGACGCTCAGACTCATTGTCTTCCCTCGCTCGATGGCAGATACCGAGCTCGCGCAGTTCGTTGGTCGTGACGTTCACGCCAGTCTCAACCGGACCGTGGAGCACAGCTTACCGTCTCGCAGAGAGATCCACCTGTCGTTCACTTCCCTGGATATCTCTAAATTCTGTCAGCCTCAGCCATTCCTGCCATTAAATGCGACCATCCTACATGATTCACGTTGGGTATCCTCACTTTTCAAGAACCCCGTTGAGTCGAACATCGTAGGCTTGCCCTGCATGAAGATGCTGATGATCACCGATGAGTCCATCCAAGGCTCTACGGCACGACTAGTTTACGATTTCTACAGCACGTTCCGAGGGGGAGATAAAAGCCCAGAAGACATCTACATCACGCTCAACATGGCTTTATATGCATGGCTGACAGGTTTTCGAAAGAATTTGTCGAGGGAATTGGAGCAGGTGCAAGGATCAACAAGCACACTGCTGGGCGGTCCTGCTGGGGTATCGAAAAAAAGGGGTGTAGGGTCCAGTGCTGAAGCAACATCGGGAGCCACGGCAACACATTCAGAAGATGTCGTTATTCTGCCAATATCGAAGAACCAAATCGGAGCCAATATATCTTCTACTCCTGCTGACGATGGTTCGTCTGCGTCGCGTGCTGCCACCTCTGCCAGACGGTCTACGCAACCACACGAAGGAGAAGGCAAAAGTCTAGCCACCGTTCCTGGTCCGTCGAGTAGCCCAGGGAAGGTGACATTGGTTTACGAACCAAGGGAAAGAAAGATACAGCGGTTGACAATGCGTCAACTGGGAGAGGCTACTCCGGATGTGATGCATCCCTTCTTCAAAAAGTCTGGTCTCAACGTCGAAGACTCTTTACCCCAGTACGTGCATGAATATGCAACAACACCGCTGGAGGGGATCATGGAGGCACTGTTGACCTTGTACAGCCGGCAACTGAGATCGGGCAGGGCGACGGAAAGGAAGTACTAGAATTACTCGGGGAGTGCTGTCAAAGTTAGCAAAGACTGTTAGAGCAAGAGGAATATCTACACATCGATTGTAGGGACCATCAGGCTAATATGATTCTATTGGCTCGTTGAACCTTGGCACTTGATTTGGCGATTTAGATCTTCCTGGACTCTATAAATCCATGTACGATCATGCCCAATTTAGATTGCTAGGAGTGGAAAATATGCCATTGAATAAATAAACGAGCCTATCTACTGGACGCCCCGCCCGCCCCGACGTTGAAGACGCTCAACAACGCGAAACAGCCATAGAGTAGACCGACAGGATATGCAACTAGTAGACGTTGCTCCGACATGCGCAGGACTGCCACGAAAATACCGGATGCAGAGAATGTGCACCATATGATAGAGAGTAAAGAGAGCAAGTACCCAACAAATCCACTACGCGCAGGCTTCCGTAAGCGAATAGAATCCAAGGAGACAGGCAATACATACTCGAGAGTGATGACTACGCTTACTGCTCCCACACCAACCATTGGCAATAAGCAGTAGCCCAAGACGGAGACCACGCGGTAAACGTCAATACCTTTGTCGGACATAAGGTTGAGGAGGGTGTATATCGACATCGACCCTAACAGGCCAAAGCCATAAATGTAGCCAAACTGTGGTTTTCCAGACTGTTGTGTGTTATCATCAACAGTGGTTAATCGAAAGGCAAAACGCTAACCAGGAGGAGTAGCATGCCAAACAGGAAAAAGAAGAGGAGTGGACCCGCAAGGTCTGCATCATCCATAATATGCTCGTCCACGTGCTGAAGTGGGTTGAGGACCGTCATAGATTTGGCCAATATGTGTGAAAAGTTGATTCCCAGTTCTACAAACTCGATGTGAAACAAAAGACACAAAATCCATGTGTTGCCTTACCTTCTAACAGCGGAGGCTCGCCCTCGAACCCACCAGTGCCAAAGGCAGTCCACCAACCCCCGGGTTGCTGAATATTACCACCGTACGTCTGTGTTACGCCCCCAGAAGCCACCGAGCTCGACGCTCCCATGTTCCCTTCTAGACTCGAACGTGAGCCAGGATAAAACTGGCCTTGGTCAGAGCCAGCGGCGTAGAACTGGAGGGGTACATTTTGCTGCGCATGGGTTGGGTAGTAAGAACTGTGCGAGGAAGACGCGCCATAATAATTGTTCTGATCTTGCCACATTACGGGTATCGTAGTCTAGACGAAATCGAGTTGTGCGTGGTCGCGGTCGTGGTCGTGGTCGTGTCCAAGCGCGCCTGCAAAAGTCACAAACTGAGTACACGGCAGTTGCCGAACCCTCCTTGTATCATGGCGAGTCTTACTCGTTGCCTCCTCGCTCCTCACTAACACGACAAACAGCCGCAGGTACTTGGACACAATAAGCTGGCCTTTATCCGGTCTGATCTACGAGTTGTAGAACGAATACATTGAGGAGCATATCAAACGACATGGCAGACGATTAGATTACTATGAACGAAAGTCGGTATCTTGCCTCGTCCACTCCACTCCACTGAACTCCCTTCAGGCGTAAGAGGGATGCCCGTGCCGCCCACAAGGCCTCGGCGGTTGCCCAAAAGACATTTGGTTTAAAGGCGAAAATTCTCCATGCCAAACGGCACGCAGAAAAGGTCCAACTCAAGAAGACCCTCAAGGCACACGACGAGCGCAATGTCAAGCAAGCAGACTCTTCTGCAGTTCCAGATGGTGCCCTTCCTACGTACCTTCTCGACCGCGAGGGCCAAAGAGATGCAAAGGCACTCTCGTCAGCGATCAAACAGAAACGCAAAGACAAGGCTGCCAAATACTCTGTGCCCCTACCCAAGGTGCGAGGGATTGCTGAGGATGAGATGTTCAAGGTCGTCAAGACTGGCAAGAGCAAGAAAAAATCATGGAAGCGAATGGTGACAAAGGCTACATTTGTTGGTGAGGGTTTTACACGGAAACCCGTCAAGATGGAACGGTTCATCAGACCGATGGCGCTGCGATATAAAAAAGCGAATGTTACCCATCGTAAGCACCTACGGTGTTGATCTGTTGTCATTACTCAGCCACTCCAATAGCCGACCTGAAAGCAACGTTCCAGTTGCAGATATTAGGTGTCAAGAAAAATCCGCAATCTCCAATGTATACCCAGCTTGGCGTACTGACCAAGGGGACGGTGATTGAAGTCAATGTCTCAGAATTGGGGATGGTGACGACGGGAGGCAAAGTCGTGTTTGGCAAGTACGCACAAATAACTAACAATCCGGAGAATGATGGCTGCATAAATGCAGTACTTCGTGGGTACTCTACTCCTCGTCTGAGGACTGCTTGCTGATCAGTGGACTACAGTCGTATAGAATTTCTTGTAGGACGAGGAGTACTAAATATTAGTTGTAATGTTGTTGGTAGATGTTTTGTCAACGCCAACTTTGACTTGCACTCCGATCTAATGGTGTCAGTCTCAAACTCGCCTGCACCAAACTCACACTCTGCATCGCCAGCACCAACAGCGTCTCGCCATGCCCACACCCCACTCGACCGTCAGCGCTCACAACTCGAACGGCTGCTCAAGGATCCTAGCAAACCAGCCTTTATTCCGCCTCCACCAAAGGAGAAGACAGTGCGCCCGGCACGAGAGATGATGAAGAACGTCCAGGGATCGAGTGCTGGTGCAGGAAGCGGCGAGTTCCACGTGTACAAGGCGAGCAGGAGACGCGAGTACGAACGGCTCAAGATCATGGAAGAAGAGACCACAAAAGTGCGCGCATTCGTAGTATCTTTGGCTACAACGCTCAATATCATCCAATAGGAAAGAGAGACCTCAGAATTCGAGCAACGGCGCAAAGGAGCTGAGGATGTTGCAGAAGCAAAGACTGCCAAGAATCGTGCAAAACGGCAGAAGAAAAAAGAGCGTGCAAAGGTCAAGCCATCTGATAAACCTGGCCTTGGAGAAGGACAGGTTGGCACTGCTGAGGTGCCCTTGAAGAAACGCAGGTTGGTTAATGGAAAGGAACTAGTATTCAGGAAACCTGGAGAGGAGACCGACGAGGACGAGGATGTTCCTGGCCCGAACACTCTTGAGGAACCCACTGCTGCTGATAGCGAGCCTGGGCCCTTACCGGCTGAGCAACCTCGTATCGCAACAGAACAGCATATCACCATTCATGACGATTGATATCCTGCGTTTATTCGACCAGGTCCACCGGGTTCTACGGCTGAGAAAGACGCTTCATCCAGCTTGTCGATGGCCTTGAAACATCCATACGCATCGAAAGGAGCGTCAAAGTTCATCGCCATTTGCAGGATCTATACTAGTCTAGGTCGATTAGCAACTTAAGATTAGCCCACTGCCTCATTGTCAACTCCGAGACATTAAAAATCTTTGTTACTCAGACATTCTGACTTTGACCGTCCTACCATGGCGAAGCGTGGCAACGCCAGCACGAAGAAATCTGCAAAGGCGCGCTCCAAGTTGCCAGTCGAAAGTGAGAGCGAGGAGGACTACACCTCCGATGGCGACGACGCGGCATCGTTACATAGCGACGCGCTCGACGAATGGTCTGACGGGGGCGTAGACAAGGCTGATTCTCAGAAGAAACGCCAGCGCGGCGCGCAGTCCTCGACACGCACCCCAAGCTCAAAGTCCAAACCAGCCAGTGGGACGCGTAGTACTCCCAAGTCCAAGCGCGGCGCGTCGGAGAAGACCCCGGCGAGAAAGAAACGCAAGGTGGAGGATGTCACTGACGAGTGCGACAGCGATGATATTGCGCTCAAGGACGGACAGCAGGTGGTTGGAAAGGTGGTCGAGGCACCAACAACTGGATGGGGTACGGCTTTTCCGTTGAACCATGTCCACAACTCACGAGCCACTCGATAGCACCTGAAGGCCAGATTTCTCAGCACACGCTGGATTTTCTGACCCACATGCGAGATCCAACATGCAATGATCGCGTTTGGTGAGCATAGAAACCAGCTTGGTTTCACCAATGAACTGTATGTGTGTATCACAGGTTCAAACTTCACGGTACCGCATCTCGTCGCTGTTTTATGATTGTCATTCAGGGTTGCCTCACGACGCAGAGCCTATTTATCGACGATGCGAGAAGGAATTCAAGCAATTCATTGAGGCCTTCACCGCGATGCTTACCGATGTAGATCCTCAGATTCCACCACTACCACCAAAGGACGTTACTCATCGGATTTATCGTGATGTCTGTGTAACTGAAATTGTATAAATTGTCTTACTGAGCAAGGTTCAGGTGCGATTTAGCAATGATAAAACACCCTACAAGACCGAATTATCTGCAAGTTTCTCAAGAAGTGGAAGGAAGGGGCAATTTGCTTTCTGTAAGTTACTGCGAGAGGCGTCTAACGGTTTGTCTGACGCACACCTGAAGATCATGTGTAAGTGTCCCTTGCGTGATTCTCTTGCCTTATCCCCATCCACACGAAACTAGATGTAGTGAGCTTCTTTTCCTCCCTGATCACTTGTCATTTGCTCATGTTTGTGTGCAGTCAAACCAGGAGACGGGAGTTTGCTTGCTGCCGGAGCATGGTGTCCAGCCAAGAACGAACTCAACATGTTAAGGTAGGTTGTCGTACTTGACCAGTGGATCTAGCTTTATCTTTTGGCAAGGAATCATATCAAGCACTCCTCTGATCGTCTCCGCGAGGTCCTTTCAGAACCCGAGTTTGTGGCCCACTTTGGTGAGCCATACCCACACCCACAGGGTTTGCGCCGCAGTGTGTTTGGTGCGGAAGGTGAACTCAAGACGGCGCCAAAGGGCGTGGATAAGAATCACAAGTACACTTTTCTGACGTTTTACACTGTAGAACACTGATCGGTATCTGCAACCCAGAGACATTGACCTCCTCAAATGTCGCTCTCTGGCCGTCTCACAAAAGTACGTTCTGAAGTGGTCCGTTGGATAAGCCGCTCATGTAGACATAACGTCCGTCTTGCTGATAGGTTCACTGATAAGCAAGTGCTCGCTGGGACGTTTATGCAAGAACTTGAAAACATCGCTCGGATTCTCAGGCCATTTGTGCACTGGTAAGTAGTTATTCACCGAACGCAATGTATGAATATTCAATGCATTTCTTTCAGTCTGAATGACATGATGACGTTGCCTGTGGAAAGTGATTCTGAATCGGATCATGTATTGGACTAGTTCGTGAATGGGTCTACGGAGGTGTCGGTGGTCTCTACGGTCTCTTATCACGCGAAAAACAAGTCGTTATTCGTGCTCCAAGAACATATTACACGAATGAATTAACGAAAAGCAGTGATACATGCAGCGTACAAAAGTTGGGTACACCACCTGGAGAGCGATCAACGCATGAGCGAGTGTCACCAGGACACAACTTTCGGATGGCAGAGCAGAGTCCCATCCGCGCGGTCGCCCTTTACCTCAGACCTGAACTAATCGCTATAGATTGGGAGCTCTCCGTATTTGACCCCACCTTCCAGGTCTTTAGGCAGCTCGATCACATTGGCATCGAGGTAAGGTGGGGACGGATCACCTGCCGCGGCAATATACTGATGTACAATAATCCTCAGTTTGACACGGAGAAAAAGGTAAGATCGTCCTCACAGGCGGCAGTGAGCTACTCCGATCAAAGTTGCTCTTGGCCGAGGGAACAGTGACCGTCAACACCTGTCATACGAGGGTCAGACATGAACAGTGGTATGTCTCACTGCGGGCACATACAATGGCATCCCCGAACAACCCAGGCGCGCTCGCTTTCCAGATAGGCGCAGCCTCGTACGAAGGGGCGGTGACCAAGTCCGTTTCGGTCCACTGCGCAGCCAATTTCGCAACGCGTACTCTTCCCTGTGTACGAGGTGGCAAATAAGACACGGTCCCAACGTGAGCGGGGTAAAACACGAACCGTGCACTTCCAGACGAGCATGGGAGTGGACAGGATGATCCAGGCGCCAAACGTGGCTGCGAGCGCGGAGAGCCGTGCCAGCCAGACTTGTTCGTCCGGGGTGTGCACGGACTTGGACAGCGCAGAGAGGATCACGTAATACGTCGTGATAGGAACCAAAAGAGTCAATCTGAGGGGCGGTGAGGCCAGGCGTTGATGAAAGCGAGCTGGACGTACATCAGGATGACGAGAAGATAGGCCCTTTCAAAAAAGGGCTGGCAATACCGCGATCCCAGTCGGACGAGCATGGACATGCGTGTCGCCCATATGTTGGGAGAAACCTGTACAAAGGTACGTTCAAGTTTGCACAGAAAACGGTGTGGTAACCAACGTGATCTCGCAATTCAAAGGGCAGCGTAGGCGGGGCTTGAGAATGGGGTAATTCCTGAGCAGACCAGTTCAATTCTTTAGCGAAAATGAACGTGGCAGGCAATCTAGGAACCGACTCACCACAACGACATCGGTAGTGGCCCGTTTTGCATCAGGGCCCGTTTTTGCAAAAGGAATGCTCATGGCGGCGGAGGACCAGCCCCAAAGACGATCTGATGTTACTTGCGCTGATGGAACACCAGGCAAGATGGGGGTGTCTCAGGGTGACCCTTATATCTGCAGGAACGGGCGACATGACAACCACTGGTAACCAATTTAAAAACTTGATCTGATGGGCGTTGGCGAGATTAATTGCTAATCCTACACTTTCAGGACTCCTGTCTCAGCTGGCCGATCGGAAGGCGGTATATAGGCAGAGTAAAATACTTTCGCGTTCCTCCCCATCGTTCGCCGTCTTCCGAGTCGTCCAGTCCGACGTCGACATCGTGCCATTCGACACCGATGCCAATCCCAGACAAGTGGCAATCAGAAACACGGGTATAGACATCGTAAAAGAGTGCATCTGCGTGTGCCTAGTTAGTATCCACATCGAACCCAGATATTGGATGTTACAACGCACTCGTTGCTCCCAACCCGTTGAAAAAACTGAATCGAGCGTCAGATCCGTCCAAAAGATCGGGTAGACGTTTGAAGAGCTTGTGTAGTTCTACAAACAGGGTGAGAGCCACAACTTGTTTGATGACGTTGAGCTCACCACTATAGTCTTCCGCAAATGTGTCGGTGTAGATAACATCGAACTTGTCCAGTCCGAGGAATTCATCGGACGAGAGTACATCTTGCCACTTGCCTTTGAGAATCTTCACGCCTGACTTGTTGTGCCAACCCTTTTCTTCGACGTGTGCGAGTACGTCAGGATGTGCCTCGACGATGACATGGAGTGAGGGTGTTTTGGGGAGAGACTGAAATTTGGTATCGATCTTGACAAATATGAGACATGGCCAGGCAATGGAAATAGGATACACGCACGATACCCAGGCCAAACCCGATATTGAGAATCTTTAAGCCACTCTGAAACTTTGGATGAGTCAAACAAAGCTCGTCGACCGTTTTTTGCACTGCGGATCATTCGCATGCGTAGCACCACAAACAGCTGAAGCGCTTACTGATATCACTTTCCCAGCCCATCATGACACTGACTTGCTCGCCGTCCTGAAGTGTCAGTTTGCATATCTCCTGACCCTTGTCATCCACGGTGTATTGTAAACGTGATGACAGAAATGCATCAGTAGATCCCAGTGGTGAGGGATCGTCATTATAAATAATCAACGGAGACGCTGGCTCGATCACGGATGACCTTGAAGAGACGAGTGCGAGAAGCAATTCTGTCAGAACTTTAAGAGGGTGAACAAGTTGCATTTGTGCATGAAGCACCTGCACGAATACCAGCATCACGGATTGGGGTATAGCATGCTTCGTTGTTGATGGACAGTGCGATATCACCGGCTGTGTTCCCAAGGTTGTCCACTAATGGATGTACGATGAGCAGAGGGTGAGGCCAAGTCGGAATGGACTCGCCTGCATTCCACACGGCGCCCTCTTCGAGAAGGAGTTTTACGAGCTCCTCGTTACCGACATAAGCGGCTGCGTGCAAGGGGGAGGTTCCTTGGTTGTCTTGGAACCAAAGCGGGGCCCCAGCGTCGATGAGGTCTTGGACGTTACCCAATGGCTCTTTTTCCAAGATCGCTTGGATCAGGGTCGTTCCAAGCTCTGTGATAGCGTTTATTTCTTCCATGTCCTCATCATCACGGGTCAACTGATCGTCATCAGGGGAGTTGTCAGACATTGGTAGAAGTTGTAGATTCTGGTTCTGGGATGAACATCGACGACGAACGCGAGACTCGGTACTCACTACGATAGGGACGAGAGGAACAAGAGATGTGGAAAGCTAAATTACATAATCTCTTGACTAGCTACCACCATGTCCGAGTACTGGGTGTCGCACAAACGGTACCACTGCAAGTACTGCAATATCTACATTGCGGACGACAAGCCGTCGCGACAACAGCACGAGAATGGGTTGCGTCATAAAGGGAACGTAGAGCGGTTTGTGCGGGGGCTTTACAAGGAAGGGGAAAAGCGGGTGAAAGAGCGGGAGGAGGAGAAGGGGATCATGGCAAGCATCGGAAAGGTGTGTGTGTGCTGTACGGTTGGTATTCGTCTCTGATTGATAGTTGATGGTAGGCTGCAGAGGCTGCGTATGCACTGGACGTCGCGTCTGGACGCGCGTCGGGAGGGTCGAGTGGAGAAACAAAGAGATCAACAGCTGCGCCAAAGCCTAAGCCCAAGGCGAAATCAACTGATCCGTATGCAAATTACAGCACTGCAGCATCGCTTGGATACAAAGACCCCGATAGCGAAGAGGTACAGCAGAGGATACACGCTGGTACGCCAGGGACATGGACAGTCGTGAACAAGTGTACGGAGGTCAAGGAGGAGGAGGAAAAGGAAGAAAAACGCGGGGAGAAACGCGAGGCAACGCAGGGGGAGGAGGAGGAGGACGTGCGGGCGTTTAAGCTGCGGCGGAAGACGGCGGCGGTGGGGCTGGGCGAGATTTACGATCCAGGGCAGGCAGATGAGCCGAACCGGAACGAACCGAGCGAACCGAGTTTGTTCCGAAAGCGGAAAGGCAGGGCGTGCATGTAAACTTTATAGTCGACCCTTGTCCTTTCGATGTCAAACTCACCCTCCGCGATGACCACCGACGGACCGTCTTCATCTCTGGAAACGTCCAGCCTCTTTCTTGGTTCCAGCGTTACCCCCCATGTCCAGTACAGACTCTACAAGAGAAGGTTCTCTGGCTTGATCAGCTTTGTACGTCTTGTTCGCTTCCTGACGCTCGTTGGCTACTAACTACAGTATCAGGTGCTACTCGGCTTCGTGACGGGCATGCCATGGGCTTGGTTTGGTCCAATTTCCACAGAAGGTGCTCCGCAATTTGTCATGTCCTTGGCATTGAGCTCATCCCCTTCCAAGCTGCCACTGCCTTCGCCATATCCGTGAACAAAGTCAACTGGTTGTCGAACATCGTCTGCTGTATATATATCCCTGTCTCCCTCCTTGTCCCCATCTTTTGCTCTCGCTTCGGTATCACTCGTTGTGTATGTCGCATGTTCCTTCTCGACCCTTCTCTCATCATTTCTCCTAGGCTCAACTTGGTACCTTCATAACCCTCGTTTCTGGCTGGGTTCGTTATGCTGGCACAGACCGTTCCCTTCCACCCGAGTCCGCCTACACATTGCTCATCTTTGGCCAGGTAATACCCCCTTCACCGTACCCCTCGATTTTTCTCAATTTCTTACCCTGCATTAAAGATATTCTCTGCAATCTCGCAACCAGTCTTCCAGGTCCTCGGTCCCATGTACTCTGAAAGATGGTTCGATCTCAAGGGTCGTACTACTTCAACCATGGTTATCGCAATCGGTCCGTCCATCCCGCTAAACGTCACGTCCTTTATACCCACTCTCTTCAGCCAATCCGATAGGCAGCGCAATTGGCCAGCTACTTGCTCCGCTGTGTGATTCAGTTCGCGATTCCGTCAGTCTGCTCAGTTCTTCCTCTACTCCCTTCGTTACTCATTCCGCTGTTCTGTTAGCTTCTAGTCTTGGCAATCATTTCCACAGCTGTCACTCCAGTCGTTTTCTTCATCTCAGAAGCGCCCCCTACTCCTCCAAGTAAGCCACTCTCCCCTCTCCCTCTCTTTCTATCCCAATCCCCCTTCCCAGCGTATTCTGGCTCCAAACCTCCTCAAACCCTGAAATCCCTCTGCCGTGCAGTTTTGGGCTTATCTGTCACCCCGGATGCCCGGATGCTCGGTTATGAACGCCTCGATTTTATCATCATCACTATTCTTTTTGGCGTGTTCGTCGGTGCCACCACCACTTTCGGTGTGTTGTCTGACCAGTGGTTTGTAAGTATCATCTGTCTCTTTGATACGCAACCTCACATTTTCCATCTTTCAGGAACCCGTGGGGTACACGGACACGACCGCAGGACTCATGGGCGCAGTCCTGCTGTTATCAGGCATCGCCGCTTCAATTGTCATCGCACCGTTACTGGACCGATTCTTTACCCATCGACTTGGCATTGCTCTGAAAATATTCACACCAATCGTGGCACTTGGATGGTTCTCCTTAATCTGGGCTGGTATGCCATTTGTCTTCTCTATCCTTTTCTACTCTGATCTTCTTTAGTCCGTCCAAACAACATCGTTGCTCTGTATGCCATTTTTGTCGTAATCGGTATATGCTCTATGGTGATGCTTCCTATTGGCTTGGAGCTTGGAGTGGAAATAACAAGAAATGCAGATGCAAGTGCAGCTCTTTTGTGGTGCAGGTGAGTATGCTATTCTTACCACATGCCACTTATATTTGACAATGCGCAGTGGAAATCTGTTTAGTATCATCCTTATTCTCGGTGTGTTTACTCTTGTTTCTGCTTGGCTGTTATGCTGATCAGCATGGTCATACAGCGGAAGGTGCCCTCCGTGCCTCTTCAACAGCGAACCCGCCGTACAACATGAACCATGCCATCATCCTGCAGGGGGTGATTGTATTGTTTTTCGGAGCTGGGATATTCTTTGTACGCGCACGGCAAGCCCGCAGAGAAATGGACGAGAATATGGCAACAGGAAATACTGCACGCGTCACTCCCGACCCCAATACCGTCGGAAAACTCGATAGAGCAACGAATGGCCCAGAGTCAATGGTGATGGTCGTTCTAGATGAGAAGCAGGACATAGAGAGTGGATCAGGACAAAAGACGGGCTTGCCCGGACACGACGCATAACAGATGGACATTGGAAGGACGCTTGTTGACTGGTTCATTGTTGCATGCTTTATTTTATTGCTTTGGACCTCTGGCTGAATTGGAACTTGATGGCCTAGACGCTTACCATGATACCCGATGGTAGATGTATATTGACTTGTACTGCATATATTAGCCCATTGGTGCAATCTTTTCTGTGCTACAACTGGCTGAGATGGGGTTTGATTCTGAATGCAGGTGTCACTTGCAAGGTGGTCGAATAACGTCACGTTAAGCAGTCGTTTGAAGGTCCATTCGAGGGCTGCGACCTAGGACATGGGCTTTAAGTTAGATGACATCGCCTGGTCAGTTGACTTGGAGCCCTGAAACGTTTTTCTCCCAATGGAGTGACAGGCATCCCCATCAGACGTATTTCTGATAACCCGGATCATGATAACGAACCACTGGTCAGTTCAGTTCTTTTTTTGCTAAGAAGAAGAAGAAAGTAGTCGTTGCAAAGACAATAGACAACTCGTACGGATTCATTTGCGTCGCTGAAACACATATCATATCACCAATATCTGATCAACGGGCCAGACGCACTGTTGGGAAATCTCCTCGCGGAGTTGTTGGACCCGTCAGTCGTGCCAGCTCGTTTCATGCGTCAAATCCCGGTGACAATCCCATCAAATCGTCTTCCGCACGTTCAAGGATGTGACGTCAAAAGGTACATATCGATGAAACGCTGCGTCGGCAGAGGATCGATGAAGGTCGACCGGTAGTACAACTCCGTGACAGGGACGTGCGTGATTGTGAGTCGATGCGGACAGGTCTAGGCTTTCAGTATAGGATAACGCGTAGTGAAAGTATGAACTCTCAAAATGGAGAAAGTATCAGGTCACCCAATAGATAAAAAATAAGTGTGCCATTCGCTATCCTTGTACTTGAATCATATCGCAACGGTTTTCGCAGTGACAACGGCCCACGCTCACTGTCCATTTGCCTTTTTGAACCCCTGGAAATATTTCTCTCTAAAGTCCTTGTGGGCCGGAGCATGAAGGCCCTCTCCACTATTGTTGTCGGCAGAATCAAACGTAGGTGGCGGGTAACTGCCTGCAGTCGTCTTGCGGATCGTAATAAGCTACGAGGATTGGGTCAGCCCGTTTGTTGCTAAAGTCTACAATACCCACCCGTCTACCCCAACTTCCAAACGCTTGCACGGAATTTGATACGAGTTCCATTCCCTCACAGAGCGCGGCTTGGACATCCACCTCCTCATACGTATCCGTCACTGTGGGAAGAAAAAAGACGAGCAGTCCCCAGGGTTTCAGTTGGTAACGCGCGAATACAATAAGATCGGAGACCAGGGCGGACAACTCGTAGGGTTTCGTCGGCGGAATATACGGTTCGCTTGGGTCACTGAAACACAGGTCAAGGGCGACATGCGAACGGCGGGTAACCCAAGACTCACGGTCGCAGAATCTGGGGGGCCGGTTTGTCATAACGGAGGTTTTTCCGTCCGAGACGCTTTGCACCAGCCCGTACGCCATCTATCTCGCGCACCGTCCAATAGAGACAACGTAAAGAGTGATTGAAGGGACGTACATGGTGGGTCAGTAATAATAGCATCAAACAATCCTCCGCATCTCCAAGGGTGATGCGTGACGTCAAAGGTACAGAGATCGACGATCCGCTGTGCAACGCCGTAGCGAGCGGCCTGGCGGATGATCCCTGGTGTTTTGGCTTTAGGGACAGCGTTAGTCAGGAAATTGCGTCCGTACTGAGACGATCGACCTTTTCCGCGCATTTGCCGTCCATCGATGTCCGACCCGTACACGTGTGCTCCAAAATATGCGGTCGTCTGCTCGCGGCGTGATCCGCCGTGCCGGTATAGTTAGGATAGAATACGCACGTAGGCCATGCTTCCTGTTCCGATAAAGGGGTCGTACATGAGCTTTCCAGGTGCGGCCTACCACCACATTGCTCAAACTGGTTCGGTCATCCTAACAAGAGACCCACCTGCGTCTGGTTGGCCATCAACAATGATATCTCCGCCTCCATGCTCGTGTTCCCAAAGAACTCGCGCTTTTTTACGTCAAAGGTCCTGATGAGCGCGCGCGCGGTGCCCTCGACGACCTGGCAGTAGGTTAACATCACATGGTGTCATGGACGAAAAAGAGGAGCGTCGAGCGTGGAACGTACCAACCTGCCGAAATAAGCTTGCTTAAATTCACCATCCACGTTTCGGGTTCCATCAGGCCGTCGATCATCCTCATCTACGTCGCGTCAGCGTGGTGACGTCTTTCGGCGGCAGTGCGATACGCACATTCTTCAAATACCCCGAGGGTGATCTCCGGGTTCTTCATCTCGATCTTGCCCTGAAAATCCATGTAGGAAAAGCTTTCGATCACGTTTCGCTGCCGACGCTGAGAGAGTCCATGGTTGTACCCAATCACGGTGAATTTGAAGGAGGTGTCCGGGATGTAGCGGTCCCAGAGAGATCGAACGCGTTTGTTTGCTTTGTGTAGCTCCTCATAGGTCGACCCCTGCGCGTAGCATTCGTAGATTGTCCTGGTAAAAGAGAGTGAGCGACGCGTCGAGATCAAGGCCGGACGGACTTGATCAATATGCATCTGTGTGCAAGGAGCCTTGCGTGCTGCTCTTGCTCCAGCCTGAGAACCATGAACGGTCGCTTGATCGCGTGGGCGAGGTCTTCGCCAGGGTAATGGCTAAATCCAACGCGAAAGCCATGCAGTTCTGCTATCGACTGGAGCTCTGGGACGCGGAATTCGTCGTGTACTTGAGCAAAGACAAAGAGATAGTCGGTGGGCATCTCAGAGATGACGTTGAGCCTGTGACTCATGTTCTCTGATGTCGACCACCACCCCGGGTCTGGGACATATCGTGCAATCCGTGATCAGCTCCATCGATGAAGACACCCGTAGGCCTACTGACCTTGCGATCTTTGCTGGTCTCGGTACTGATGTCTAAACAGTCGAGGAAGGCGTCGACAAGCTTCGTGTGTTGTTCCCAGACACGACGCTCTTGGCCGCACTCGATCTCATTGACCGCGAGAGCGGTGTGTGGCCTCTCCTTCATCTCGCCGTTTACCCACATCGCTACAGTGCACAGATACAAGACCCCATGGGGAAGATGCCATTACAAAGTCCTTGGGTCTACCGCGACATACAGCGTCTTTCCTCGCCTGGGGTCATCGCACGTGTCTTGCTACTGCACCTGCCCCGCTTTCGCATTTGCGGTCCTCATGAGTGAATCGCATCTGATGGCAAGTCTTTGTGTTCGGTCCAGAATCTCGTGGTGGTTGACCGCTACCAGTGTAAGCATGTGCTCGCTGTCCGCCTGGCAGAGCAGCTCTCAAAATGCGTAGAACGTCCCACCGACGATAGCGACCTCCTCTCGGTACTTACATCCTGACATGTTCAATAACAAAACCGATGAGTATGTATAAGACCCAGAGTATGGATGTAAGTAACAGACTAGGTGTGCAAACTCCCAGTACTCTTATCATTATTAACAAATAGAATATAACATGATTATCGCCTGCTGCGGTCGGGCCTTTCTACTTGTGAGAACTGGAAGACCCCAGGAGTTCACTGGGCAAGTGTCTATTCGTCTTTCTGGATTCTCCCTCGCAAAAGCGAGGCATATTGCTGTAGCTCCCTGACCAGTGTAAAGATCTCGCTTTGGGTAGGGATCACGTTCGCCTCTAGGTCGTCGTGTAGGTAATCGTCGGTATCCTCGGTCAAGTCTTCCATGTCAACATCTGTGTCCGGGCCAGGGCTGGAGGGGCCGCTCGTGCTCTCTTCGTGATCAGCCTTGTAGTGGACCCAAGAAGCCAGCTTCATAATCTCGTCGGGCTCCGAGAATCCCCACCATTGTTCGTCCTCGTCCTCGTCGTTGTCGTCGTCATCTTCGTCTTCATCCTCATCCTGACTGTCGCCAGACTCGTCGGGGGAACGTTCTGTGATCGGAGGTCTCTTTCCCCAAACGGCCACGAACCAGGACCACTTTCTGAGAGTAATACGTTCTTCTTCGGCGGGCACCAGACGCTTGCGTCGTGATTTCGATTTATGCGCACGTCCCTGGGAGCATGATTGAAGTAGGTCTAGAGCGTCCTCGCGTTCATTCATCCCTGGTGTGAGAGCCCAATATATCCGCCCTTCTGTGTCTCTTCCGAGAGGGGAGATCCGGGGGATATACGTGCATGAAGCCACTCTGAGTGCATCATCAATTACTGTCACAGTACGCTTGTGGTGTTCTATTCTTGACTTGTCCAGCTGCAAACTCGCATTAATGCGACTCTTCAGTCAAGAACTTGGACAATTACCCGCTTCCCTATTGCTCTTTCCCGTTCTTTTTCTTGCTCGAATCGCTCGTTCTCGATGCGCTGTGCTTCTCGTGCCTCCTTGGTTCGCTCCTTGGATTCTTGGATCCCTGCTTCGAGTTCCTGTCTTGCTGCTTCGGATTCCACTGCAGCATCGACGAGTGCGGAGATCACAGGGACAAGCTGAGCCGTACGGAGAACATTGATGCTTCCCTTGTTGGATTGATTGGCCCCGCTGCGTGTCCGGATGATAAAGGCAGATTCTGGGGGAGGCAAAGGGTCTGGAAAAGAAAGTGGAATACTAGTGGAAGCGGAGCGAGAAGACCTAGATGCGCAGTCGCGGAGAGTCGCGAGAGCAGTCCACATCTTATTGAGCTGTGCGCCACTTTCTCGTATTGATTTGACCGCGGTCTTCAGATGCTACAGAATCAAACACGGTCAGTAATGAACCACCGTTGTACAACAATACCTACTTTCGCGCAATCTCCTTTGGCATCTACCATATTCAAGATACCCAGAAGAAGCGATTTGAGACATGCTTCACCAATCCACGCATCCTCATCCTCAACATTGCGAGTTCGGGATGGCCTTATTTCATCTAGTTCATCCAGATGACTACGGGAGAGTTCGAGCGAAGACGAGAACCGCAGAGCAAATTCGCGAATGTTGATTCGTTCTTCAGCCTCATCTAGTGATAGGGCAGTATCCACGGACGTCCAGACTGGCTTCGCAAGCAACTTTGGTTTGGTTAATTTTTTCACTGTGACTTGCGATGCAGACCTGGCTTTGGTCTGTATCTCCGACTCTGAGGATCGAACGGGTTGTTTAATACCAGGCGCTGAAAGAGGCCTGTTGTTACTGGAACCAACGCCATGCATTGATGGTTGCAGCTTTGCCTTCTGCTCACCAGGCTTATGCGCCATTGGACCCTGAAAGAGTGGATCAGATTGATTAGCAACCACAATGTAGAAACCTCACGGCTGCTTTGGGATCTTGACGTAGCACATCAGCGGCCGAGGTGAGACCAGATTGGCGTGCTGCATTGGCAAGATTTCTGGAAACATGTTGATTCGGGCCTCGATTACGAGGACGGACACCCACCCTGTCGGTTGCAGACCCTTGGCCTTCCTGCATGCAACACAGTTGCAGACGTCATCGCACCGTGGGCACCTGATGGCAAGTTCTCAATCGGTGACTTGCGGTAGGGAGGACGCAATAATTACTTGAAATGATAGCCCTCTCCGTGAACATGACCAACGTGGTCTGTTTCCCCATCGGCAAGGATGTCTTCCAGAAGAAGGCCGTAACGATTCCAGAGGCAAGGCTTGCAATACTTGGCATGGCACCTGCGACCCTTGCGGTCCTTTGCCGTGCAACGGATGGTGACTGGGATTAATGTGAGTAGATGGGCTGCGGGAGGAAGTGAGACGGACTTGTGGCGTCGCGTTTCTTGTTGCACTGATGGCAGTAGACGAAGCCGTCGGGGTACTCGTCGGTCGCATCCGCGACAGACTGCGTCGGGATTGAGTTCTTTGGTTGCTTGTGCTTCTTGGTTGTTAGTCCATCGGCAACGGGTGCGTCAGCGTCGAGCTTTCGCTTGTTGGTAGCGGGTGCAGGCGGGGTGCTGGAGCTCATTTGAGAGGAGGACGAACGTGACAACGCGTTTTCTTTGTGGCCCGCTGATGACACGTGTGGGGGATGCTTGAGCAGGGACCGCACAGGAGACAGCTCAACAAACACCTGCGAAAGCGACTTTCTGGGCGCCGAGCCGCCCATCGTCCACGGTGTTTTTATCGTCGTGCTCGTCGTGCTCGTCGTTGTTCGCGACGCGTCGAGCGGGCATTTCATTGGCACGGTCACGTGATCCAAATTCACTTCCAAGCCTACCCTGAACAAAAAATCTTTGCAAGGCCAAGTCAGCCTTGCAGTTGCCATCTTCCATGTCTCACGCGGACCACACACGAGACCCCTGGTAAGAATTTCTTCTTCGTTGTGGGTGTCGCTGACGGCTGTATCAGTCCATGGGTTATTCTCAATGACTTTGGTGGTGCCTTTGCAATGGGTGCTGTAGGTGGTGGTATATGGCACGGCATAAAGGGTGCTCGAAATTCTCCAAGGGTATGTCCTATTAATCACTCTTCGTTTATCTGTTAACTTCATCTCGCTAGGGCGAGCGTCTCGTGGGTGCCATCTCAACAATAAAGGCACGAGCTCCCGTGACCGGGGGCAACTTTGGGGTCTGGGGTGGCATGTTCTCGACATTCGACTGTGCTGTAAAGGGTTGGCGGCAAAAGGAGGATGCTTGGAATGCTATCATTTCTGGTTTCATGACTGGCGGTTGCTTGGCTGCTCGCAGTGAGTCTCTTTGCTCCGGTTTCTCCTCTCTCGGAACTTCGCCACCCACACTCGGATCATTCATTTACAATTCCCAGGCGGTCCAAAATCTGCTCTAGGATCTGCTATTGCATGCGGTATCCTGCTCGGTGTTTTTGAAGGTGTCGGTGTTCTTCTTTCCCGCGTCTTCAGCGAGGGCACCCGTCCACAACTACCCCCATGTACGTTCCCTTCTCTTTTGGATGGCTCCCCACTCAAGTGTTATCCAGTACCGGAAAACATGGCACCACAAACCGCCTCTGCCAGCCACTAGACGTTACATATTCTATATTGCTTACTACCCATCTCAATGTATAATCGCCATTCAATGCATGGATACTTCGGCCAATGGCAAGGCGCGTACATTGTGTTTACGGACTCGAGAATGCATTTCTTGTAGTCGCGAATTTCGGTGCCACTTTGTGCAGGGTTCGATATCAAACTGATTGTGGTCCTTGCCTCGGTCAAAATTGGAACAGAAGAGCTAGTGAGCTTCTCTATTCTCGCCGACATTCTATAATCCATTTCTGTCGCACATTGTACAGCTCATGTCAAGTATAGGTGATGCAACGTCTACCCTTCTTCCGATGTCTTCTCCTGTGTCTCGGACGAGCACAAACACTACCGAGCTACCGTACGTGGAGTTGCATACTCTCCAGCCAGCCAGATCTGGCGTCGAGGGACCTCGGAAGATGGTCCTTCATAACGGCACGGGGGCACATATCGAAGCTAATGACGTGGCATTCGAACACCCGGGAAAACATGGGGACCCTACAGTCAATATGGTGCCATATTCATCGGACCAAGTCTCGAGGCCCGGTCATGTTCAGCGTCAATCGACGAAGCAACTAATAAATCGATTCGAATCCATGACAAATGCCGCAGAACTCGAGGGACTCTCCAGTTCCATTCACGCATCCTTGGAGACCGATGCGCACCATCATTCCCTCGTCTCCCACAAGAGCAAAAGAAGGTCATTGAGCAACTCTCTGCGAAACTTCATGTCCGTTTTCAAAAAGAAGAAAGACAAGGAATCGGATGACGACGATTTCGTTGCGACTTTCCACACCCCCGAACAAAGCGCCGTTGCATCGAGAGAGCCCCCTATCGTAAAACCCCAGACGTTTCCGCGTCACTCCGGGGGACGAACACCATTGCCGCCTGGCCCTCTGCTCTCTGGTTCTTTGCTTTATTTCTCCCGTCCGCCATCTCATCCGCCCGCCTGGATATCGTGCACAATCGCACTATATGGTTCCCACTTATTTATCACACGGTATGCGATGCATGACGTACCTTTCAGCCATATCATTCAGTTGGACGGATTTGTGGATGTACACTCCCTCAACGAGCGGGTATCACGACTCGATACGGAAGGAGACATGAAGGCTTTTGAGTTATCGTTTGAGGGTCGACCGAGAGAAACATTTGCTGCGACTTCTACACAGGAACGTGCACGATGGATTGGCGCGATCTGGTGAGATGAAACACTGTCTGCCCTTAATGAGACTTATTGGTGCAGGGATGCCATCCTAGGTTCGCGACATATGAGCGAGCCGCTGGATCCTCCAACCCGTGAAGCCCTAACCATTAGAACAGATTTTCAACCTGGGAATAAAGGGGGTGATCAATATCCGGGGCCTTTCTCACCCCCCGAAGAGGCGCGTTCTGAGTACACATCCTCTAGCGCACCGAAAACCCGTTTGGTTGAACAAACACCACCACCGTCACCAGTTACCAAGTCACCACGACACTCACTTTCTCCTTTGTCTGTCTCTCCCCCTCGACCGCCATCCCGGTTCTCCAATCCTTACTCTCGGTTCAAAAGTCCTTCTATCGCAAACCTTGGAACGCTATCTGTGGTCACCCAACGCCTTGCCCAGATTGAGCGCTCAGAAGTCGCAAGCCCAGCGCCGAGTGGTGGCACCTCGTCGAGCGTGGGCACCGCTCTCCAGCGCGCGCAAACCACCCACTCGACCCAACAAGGACACCCTTTTTCAGAGATCGAAAAGCTCCAGGAAGATACTGCAGTGAGGGGCCGGAACGAGGGCGAGGAGACGCCTTCGACAGACGCTTCCATCGTGATCCCGCTTCCAAGCCCACCAAATGCGCCGTTTTCCGAGACTTCCTCTGTACGGAGTGCATTTAGGAGGGATCGCACAGTGCGCCGGTCATTACCCGTACCGACACCGCCAAATTCGCCCGCGAGAGCACCTGTGGCCACTTTACGAGCTAGGCTCTCGGAGCCTGCGGTTCGTGAACATGCAGAAAGCTCACCGGTGTCCCTACATGCTGTTGGTGTGGAACCCCAGTTAGCACCCCTGGCGGAGCTTATCAAGGATACTGCTGCAAAGCACTATGACCAAACGGCGGGTCTGGGAGAACAGATTATTTCTCTCCAGCGGGACATACATACTCTCCCAAACGAGATGCAGACCTTGTTGGGGCGGGTTGTGACCGTGGCAATCAAGCAATCATTCAAATCGAATAATCCTATCGACAACGCGAGTTTACAAAACGTATTGACTAGCCTAGAAGAGTTGAAGAAGCAAATTCCAGCTGACTCGGAACACTCACAAATGGATCATCTATTGAAGATGTTTGAAGATTTGCGGTCACAACTCACGTCGTTGGCTCCAGTTCTCATGGATAAGCTAGCATCTGTCGAACAGGGTCAAACCCAACTACAACTTCAGGCGGAGCGAGAGGGCGAGCAACTTTCTGTCAACCCGTCTGAAATATGCTTGAAACTTGACGAACTTGTGTCTTTGTTAAAGTCCAGTACTACTTTTGTTTCCACAGAAAACGCTGCCCACGACATCCCCCATTCGCAAACCCCGGACGCCAGTTCAGAAAAGGTTTGTTATCTCTATTGTTTGCGCGTTCTGAGAGCTGTTTTACCCATTTCTTAGCTCCAAGCGATCTTAGACTATCTCGTACTGGGCGAGGAACAACGGAAGCTCCAGACTGACCAACAAGCGGACAGCGTTCGTTACCTTAATGAGCTAAACTCGGTATGTATCGATAACAATTTCCGACAGTTCCAGCCTATTATAACATTTACAGTGGCTCGACGCCTTTGTGAACGGAGGCACCGCCCACATCCAATCAGTAGCTGCAAACGTTGAACGACTCTGTACTCATCTTGGTATCTCTTCAAGTGATACCACTAGTGGAGAGCCGAATGGCACAGGAATGCTCGGCGAAATCAGACATTTGATTTCTTCAGTCGAGACCAAGGCTTCTAGTGAAGGCCAGTTGCAGGTGTCCGTGGGTGAACTGATGGATGCCGTCAGAGAACAGCTGAAGAATGGCACTGAACAACGAACTGCGCTCGGTATGGTCGTGAGGCACTCGCACTCTTGCCGGCCGTGCTGATTCAATGATGTGACTGGTTTGTAGTGACAGACTCCGTGCTTGAGATCATCAATCGACAACGACAAGAGCAAGAACAGATGCTCCGTGCCCTCTCAACAGGTAAGCACCCGATTGACCTGAAAAGCTCTCACTGCCTCTAACTCCCTGTAGAGCTTACGAACGAGATTCGTGGCGAAAGATTGAGATTCGTAGAAGCTATGAAGGAGGCTACGGCGATCAACGTCCAAGGTAGCCTGGTGGCCGAATAGGGATGAACGCGGGGCTGACGCAACAAACGCAGCGCACGTCGAGCACTTCAAAGCAGAACTTGGCCGAGAAGTAGCTGCGATGACACAAGACGTCGGTCGGCTCCATCAGGAGAAACAAGCGATCGAGCAACAAATCGCGGATTTGTTTGCATTTTACTCAAAGCAGAAACAAGACGCAGAGGTTTGTCCCTCCCATCCTGTGTGTGCATCAGAGTTTGGCATGTCTAATCGCAGAATAATGCGCGCCGAAACGCACCTCCGAGGTCAGCAGGATTTAGCAACCTGCAGAACTTGCCATCGTCGACACAAAAGCGACCGCGCAGGCCATTACCTCATCCAGTTTTCCAGAGGAAGGATTGAGCCATTGGTGCCCTGCAATGTCATGGGCCGGCGAAAGACTGAAGGGGCTAGATGGCTTTATTGTATTAATATACTTACATCTAACGGCAGTAACCCCGAGAACATTTTCGCGAGTATGATCTTATCGGCGGAGTGAGAGGAACTGCCTCGCATCTTCCCAGTCCATCCTCTCGCGTTCTTTCTCGAGCAGTGCACCTCTACGTATCTCTTCAGCATCGATGGCATTCCAATCGTCGTATTGCGTAACTTGGCCATCTTTTATCCCTTGTATGATCTCCTCGGGAGGATTATCGGGATGAGGACCGGGGTTCAGCTCGATAATGTCAGACAGTGTTTCACCCTCGTGTCCGCTGGCTGGTGCCGTATTTGTTTCGTCTGTAGTGCCAGATACCACATCAGATAGGATTGTGTCGGCAACTGCGTATGCATCCATCATTGTCGTGGCTAGTACACCTTTTGCACCATTGGCGCACCACCCGGAAGCATACACATTTCTCATCGGATTTCCAGCTTGCGTCAGAATGCGACCACCCTTTGCCCGGAGATGGGAGGAAGAGGAATCGAAGAAAGTAGCAGTAGGATCCACATGAAAGCCAAGAGACGTGACAACGAGGGAAGTGGTAAGCGTAGAGGTCCGATCTAATGGGACAGCGCGGCCAGTAGAAGAATCGAGGTGGGTATGTGCGAGAGTGAGTTCAGCAGCGGAGGAAGCGTGAGATGGCACAAGGGAAGTAGGCATACGGTAGAAATCAAGGGACCAAGTTTTCTCGGTGCTTCCAGCCTGATACTGAGAGCCTTTCCGAAGAAGGTCGACGGTACGGCGCTGCTGGCGAGACAAAGTTGTCCCCTCCTGGAAGGTGAGGAGGGATGGGTCAAGAGGGATCATGGAGACGTCTGGGAGATGCATCATTTCGCGTAGTTCCTTGTTCGTGAAAGCTGCTTCCAAAGGACCGCGTCTACCGACGATGGAAACGTGCTTGAGAGTGGACCTGGAGAGAACATCGAAAACATGTTTGGGGATGTCGTATTTTTTGAGGACAGAGGGTGCTGTGAGAAGAATACGAGCGACATCGAGCGAGACATTTCCGTTGCCTATGAGAGTGAGATGGGTGATCTTGTCGAGGGGTGGTGCAGGTGGGTTGGATGGATGTCGGGTGTACCAATGCACGAGAGAAAGTGCAGGAATGCAGTGAGAAGACGGGGGTATGTCGCGGTGGAGAGTCGGACGCGTGCACCCGGACGCGAACAAAATGTGCGTATAGTTCTGGCAGAGGGACGAGAGGGGGAGAGGCAGCGCATGCGGAATCGAGGTTGGCTGCGCGTCGCCAACGTGTACGTTGCCAAAGAATCGGAAACGCGGGTCAGCGGCGGTCTGGTCAAACTTGTTCGTGCAGTTCTTGGACGATGTGAGCGGGGCAAACGAGGACGACGTCGTACACGTACCTTGACCTCTGGGTGGTCTGGGGCAACCCCATAGCGAACGAGTCCATGAGGAGCCCAAAGACGGTCGAATATATGCACCCTCAGCGACGGCGAGGACGGGTCCGTGCGGGGCACGAGCGACAGCAACCGCGAGGCCACATAGAATGCAGATGGCCCACCCCCGACGATGGCGAGCTTGACTGGTGGTGGCATCCCAGTGCGGCTTGTCCGACACGCCCACCAAGATGCAGGCGACGCTCAGCGCCGCCGCACTCAAACGTACGTCCCCGATACATTTCCCGCTCAGATACTCATTCAACGGAAAGCGTTCATCAGGGCCTTGACGTGTCTTTCGCGCTACGGCGATGACCTCGTGCTCTACGCAGACACTCAACACCTGACTCTGAGCGCAACCAACTCCTCGCTCTCTGCATACTGTCGCTTTAGATATGGGAGGATGTTCTTTTCCAGATATCGCGTTGGTGGTGGCGTAAATGGAGCAGGCCCGTCGACTGGCAGCCCCAACGAACCGCAGAACATCAAAGGACAGCTGCTCGTAAAGGTGCGTTTCGTGTACATTTGTATCGTATATGCATCAATCCGGTGCGTAGACACTACTGTCCATATTCAAGCACAGAACCATCGAAAAGGCTGTCGAACGATGTGAGCTGGTCATCGTAGAGGGCCCATTTGACGGTGGGTCTCAAGAGGACGAGGATACGCTAGAGAGCAGGTTCATTATACGCTTACACTGCAAGCACGGTAAGATTAGCCTTTTATTACCGATAACACCCAACGTGCATATGTCCTGCCAGGTATCGTTAAAACCCATCGCTTGCCTCTTCTTGTACCTACTTCTCTCCTCTCGCCTGGCGTTCCCGAGTCCGAAAACGAATCACGGCTCACTATTGGCCCAAGAGCGGTAAAGGACATCACTGAACACTTCCCAAGCGGCCGTGGCATCAAAAGTGACCCTCAGCTAGTGTGGACATTCGGAGACACCGAGGTCGAAGTGAAAAGCCTCGAGTCGTCCATTGATACAAAAGGTCAGCACCATCTACAAGATACGTGACAACCCCATAATCTGCTTCAAGGAAGAGCACAGCTAGCTACGGAGCTCACCATTAGTGCTGAGGAGTTCGATGTCTACGAAATTGCCGAGCCTCCCATCACCATCGCCTTTCATTTACGAGAGTTCAACGTGGGTCTTGTTACTTTGTGCCTCGACCTAACTTGAACGTCTGTTTCAGGCCACAATCACATTTGCCGAATCCATGGCTTCGGCACTGGAACTCCGTTTTACTGACCCCGCTGCACCCCTCTTCATTGACATCGAGGGTGATGAGTCGGACGGCCTCTTTGTGATATCTACGTCACAACTCCAAACATCATTTGGTCTGAGCGCCAACGCACGGAGTTCGTCTACACCTCAACCACAACGATTGGGTGGTCAAAAAAGACCGCTCGCGAGCAATGAGGCACAGCGGTTGACGAATACGTCAGGATCAAGCAGGGAAAAAAGTGAGACACCACGCGTCGAAAAGGTCAAGAAATCGATGAAAGCAGTACAAAGGACGGAGGTTGCTGCGACAACGATAAGTAGGGAGAACTCAAGGATAGCAAAAGATGAACACTTGATGCCACCGCCGCCTTCCATCCCTAAACCCAACTGGACACAGGGAAGTCGCTCCTTTGTTTTTGATTCTTCGCAAAATAGAGATTTCGGCGCCGTGGACGACTTTTATTCAGGCAGTGTTGGCGACAATGCCAGGACCGCTGATGGGAATGGTGGGGGTGAAAACTCACACCCCGATCCCCTTTTCTACCCACAGTCTTCACAAACACCGCCTCCTGTTCCATCGATACGCGAGCGACCCACACATACTCAACGTGCACAAACTCCTTTATTCTTTCCATCATCGCAGCTCTCTCAACAGGGCGAACAAGCTATTTTAGAGTCTGGACTGGGTGTAGAGTATATGGGTCGGGAGGAATTGGAAGCCATGCTAGAGGGAGACGGGGAAGAGGTGGAGCTTGGTATCGCGAAAGACACAAGGCAGGGACCAGACTCAACGAATGGAGCGAACCTGGACCTATTCGAGGACGAATTTGGACCAACACAAGACGGGGACAAGGATGGCAAAAAGGTGAGCAGTTTCTAGTCGTTTCTCGCATCTGAATGTATTTTGACACGAACTCGCAGGCATTCCAGCCATTGTTTGAGGATTGAGCAGGCCAACTTGTACTACTTGTGCTACATTACTTCTACTCTAATAGTAACGTATTTACACAAGTTGTTAGGGATTTCCTAATGAATCTCCTCACCTCGTCCAAGTCTTGCCGTACTACTAGTCACTGGATGGCCTCCAAGTCCCTCCGGCTCTTCCTTCGCGCCAATGTAGCCCACACCTCGCAAAGACTGCCATACACAAAACTAAGATACCGGTCTTTGTCAACTGGGTTCAAACCCAATAATACCCCAAAGCCAAATAACCGCGCAATCCGAAACCCATGGATCCTTTACCCAACAGCAGTATTATTGCTTGCAGGCGCGGGGTATGTCGCATATGAAAGCTGCCAACCATTTAGGCATGCAGTACTGGCCGTCGTACGTTGTTCCCGGATAGCTCGTACGTGAGCTTCAAATGTTCTTGGTTCCGCTGACCGGAAACGTCATGAATTCTTTAAATACTATCCGCAGGTGCTGCAATTGCAGGAGCGATCGACTACAAGTACACATTCGCTCGCGCTTATCCATCCGAAGAAGAAAAGCAGCGGGCGTATTCGGAGTGTCATACACGTAGTGCGAGAAGAGTCCTCAGGGCACTTCTCGCGAACGGGGGTGCGAGTTGTTTCCATCGGCCAAGTCCATACCAAATGATCATCATACTCTAGGCGTGTTCATAAAGTTGGGACAACACATGTCCTCACTGTACGTCCACAACTGTCGTCTGTTTGGACACAGTACTTCCCTATACATCCTACAGAGTAGTTTTGCCGACGGAATGGACAAGCACGATGCGACCTTTGCAGGACAAGTGTGACCCGACACCCTATGAAGATGTCGAATCCCTTTTCCTGTCTGATATTGGAAAACCCATTCTGGAACTCTTTGAGGACTTTGACCCTGTCCCGATCGGAGTAGCAAGTTTGGCTCAAGTCCACGTCGGTACGCATAAAGGGTCAGGAAAGAAAGTTGCTGTCAAGGTAGACCCAAGTTGCTTTGGATCAATGTGGCGCTGTGTTAATAGACGCAAAATAGCTGCAACATCCTCGCCTCGCTGAGTTTTGTGACATCGACATGGAGATGGTAGAGGTCACACTGGGTATGTCCTTTCCCTCCTCAATTCGTACTTTTAGGTGACAATACGCTCTGTAGGGTGGATCAAGTACTGGTTCCCGGAATTTGAATTTACGTGGCTTGGAGAAGAAATGCGTGAAAACCTCCCGAAGGAAATGGATTTTATTCACGAGGCGTCAAATGCAAGACGTGCCATGGCTGATTTTCGTGACATTTCTACGTCACTCTACATACCAGAAGTAATTTCGGCCACAAAACGAGTATTGATCATGGAGTTCATCCAGGGTGCTCGCGTTGACGATCTAGGTTACCTGGCGGAACAGGGGATCGACAGGAACAAGGTGGGACTAGAGCTTACGAGAGTGTTTAGTCGAATGGTTTTCTTGAATGGCTACTTCCATGCTGTAAGGATCCATGCCTCTCCGCCGAATGACACACCGCTCATATATCACTATAGGACCCACATCCAGGTGATCTCTTCTCGTAAAAACTACTGATGAACAATCATTTGACTTGTACCACTGTCAGGCAATCTGTTGATCAGACGTGCTCCATCCCACTCACGTTCACCATACAATTTCGAGATTGTGCTTCTGGATCATGGGTTGTATTTCGACCTTGATCCGGAGTTGCGTATCAATTATAGTAAACTCTGGTTGTCTCTCATCGAGAGGGCGTCACCAGAAACGCGGGCTGCTCGTCGCAAATACGCTGAGTTGGTCGGCAACATCACTCCTGAACTTGTACGTGAAGATGACACTGTTAGTATGCTTGAAGTTGACGAAATTTCAGTACCCTGTGTTTGAAGCTGCGATTACGGGTCGTGCAGCATTGGAAGGAACATGGGAAGACGTGCCTTCTGAGGGCACCTTCAAGCGAGCCTCCGGTATGATTGACATGCTTCCGCAAACAATAGAAGAGATGGAAGCGATTCGAGATGCGGTCGTCAATCGCGAGGGGTTGCTCATCTCTGTGTTGGATGTTCTTCGTAGAGTCCCCAGAAGGGTGTTGATGGTGCTGAAGCTGAATGATTTAACGAGGTGAGTTAGACAAACATGAGAATCTTGTGTCATTCAATTTAGAATGGATCGTACGTTTAGGAACCTGGATCATGCGCTCGCGACTACTCACTCGAGTGTTCGAATATTCCTAATTACCGCCAAGTACTGCATGACCGCGGTGTGGCGTGATGATCGTAGGCGAATACAGGAAGAGGGTCTTCGCACATATGGTTGGTTTGGGTCTCTGCATAACCTGGTTGGTTGTTGGTGGTAAGCATTTCCGACAATCAAATGTGTATCCTACTCTCATAGCGCTGCAGGAGCTATGCCAAGGGCTACACAAACATGACACTTCTTGAAGTTATCATGGATATGGAAGCGTCCACCATGAAGTTTGTTGCATGGTTACGAGGTCTTCAAAGTTGTGGTTTGCTAGGGCGACTGGACCTCCGCTACCGTGATGGCGACTGGACCCAACAATTGCACGATGGATTAGAGTAGTAGATAGTATACACTAGTAACATCAATATGGCACCTTGGAAATGGTCGAGTGAGCTATTTCTTGTCTAGCTCTGCAAGAAATGAATCGACAGTGCTAATGCTCTGTTTGAAAGCCTTCCACTGCTCCGCTGTGAGCGAGATACCTTTTTTTCCAGGCTTTTCATCGCCATCTGTGCCATAGAACTCGCGTATATCAACATACACCTGGCCTGTCGTCCACAATGAAGGCTGGATCACGACGAGTACAGAAAGAACGTACCCTTGAATGGACGCACAGTCACACGTTTCTTCTTGCCTAGATCTACATACTTTTCGCCCTCAGCATTCTTGAATACTTTGACTGCAGTTTGACTGCCAGCCTGCAGAGCGAACGAACGGGTCAGGAGAGCAAAGACAATGGTGCATACACCAACCTCGGACTCATCGAACTTGGGCTTCTTCGCCGTCCTCGCTGTGGCGCCTGTTACCTGTACGCGTTCCGGTGGTTAGGGGAATCAGCGTGTTGTGATCACAGTTCATTGGAGACACCTTTGACGGTGCTTTCTTCTGCTGCGCACTGAATCCAGCAACGCTGTACTCGACGTCCTCCTCGTCCTCGCTGTCCTGGCTTCGTTTCTTGTTGCCCATCGTGGCGTTCGCGACCGATGTCTGACGCGATGGCGCGTGCGGTAAACTGTGGGAAATGTTGGGGATAATTGTGGGATGATATTTCCTGATATATCCAGTCATACGTCGCCCCCAACTTGGTCGACGCCGCCGCCGCTCTAACCAATCCGCCTCTCTTGTCTTCTTACTTCCACATTCAACCATCCTACAAGCAATAAGTGTCCCAGCCCCGTCGCCTGTCTTCTACAAACCCGCATCCGTTGCGGTACGATGAAGATATCTCAGAAGTCCAAGAGAGCGGCCCAACCCGTAGGCGAACTCATGCCTGACCCATGACTTTACACATCTCACACTTGTCCATAGCACCCTCCAGTGGCGGAACTCATCTCAAAGCTTGCAAACACCCCAAACGATGATGTTGCTGATGTCCTCACCGGCATCGAATCTTGGAAATGGCCCAGATCTGACCTCAATTGTTGGATCAAAGTTCTTGACAAATTCGACGCCATCCTCGAAGAAGCTATCCATGACTACGATATCGACAAGATTCAGCTCAACGTATTCACCCCAGCAACTAAGAAGACCATCTCTGCTATCCTCCGGTTTGAGCGACTGCTCCTCGAAAACTCAACCAACCGCAAGACCTTCAATTCGTATGATGTATGCGTCTTGTCTCACATCAAATTTCGTGCAACTGATATATTGCTTCCTCCCTGACAGCGGTTGATGAGCTTCCTTTCGACATCCGATTTGGATATTCTGATCCTGGCATTGAATCTTTTGTTGCGCCCTGCGCAGCAGTACTCCGCTCAACCAGCTGTTTCATCCGCGCTTAGTATTTCCACTCCACGTCTCCTTTCCTTATCAAAGCGCTGGCCCAATCTACGTGAGCATGGGATCAGCCTTTTGGATCTCGCCAGTCCAAGTGGCGTACCTCAGGTTGACATCCTCCCTGGCGAGGCTCGGGATGTAAGTTTTGTTTACTACAAAACTGATCAAAAGGAGAAGGAACAGAAAGCTGAAGGCTCCGATGAGCCTACAACCCCTCGCAAATCATCCTTTCCACCCGGTTCCATAACCATCCATGTTGACGAGGAGACTTTGAAGAAAAAGGAAGTCATGGAAATTCTAGCAGACGTCCTTGAGAGGCACCCTCTTTCCGGTGACGATAAATACGAGTTGCTTTGTCGCATGCGCGTCGCAAAGGCATTGGTGACAGGGAATGACGTTATTCGAGAGAAACTTCTCGTCGTCCGACTCTTAGCAATCGCCATCTATGGTCACACCCACAGCGAGAATCAGGCCGCATCCTCGCTCTTCCTTTACGAGCCTGATCTCACAACCCACATCGCCGAGCTTTTACAGCTTGATCGTGGTATTTCCATCCCTGTACAAACAGCTGCCATCGCCGCCCTTGATTCGATCGCGAGATACAGGGGCCGCATCCAAGAAGCTTTGGGTGCCATCAATGCGGGTGTCAATCACGGTATTTTGATGTCTCTTCTCCGCAAGACCATCCTGGATGTCAGCAACCCTGAGTCTAAGCTTCCAAACTCCTTTATCGACGCATTGTTAGCGTTCGTGACGTACCTCACGCAACATGCAGGTGGAGGCAATATGATCGTTGGCGCTGGTCTGGTCCCGTTACTTGTTCAAATAATCGAGAACAAGCTTGTTCAACGACTCCAAATGGTATCCAAGGCAATGCAGCTAGTGGATAACGTCCTTTATGGATATGCGAACGCGTTCCAGCTATTCTCGAACGCAAGGGGCGTTGACGTCCTTGTTGAAAGGATCCAGGTATGAAACAATTGAATCAGAGTCGCGCAGATCTCATGCCATCATTTACTAGCACGAGATTGACCTTGATATCACAATGCACGGCACTGAGGCTCGCTCTCGCGATATCTTTGGAACGTGGGGCGAACTTCCTGTTGCTCGCGCTGCTATCCTTAAGCATACATTGAGATCAATACACCGCATGATGCAGTCGACCGGGAGTTCCGAGGGCCTTCGGGGATTGATTGATTCGTCGTTGCTGCAATCTGTCAAGAAGATCATTGAAAACCGAGGGCTGTTTGGACCGAGTGTCATTCCACTTGGTATGCCTAATCCTTCTTGTGATTATGAACTGTGAGTAATATTATCCCAAGCGATGAACATAATGGCAACTTTTGTCCACAACGAACCAACGTCTCTACCCACAATACAGGAAGCAGGGTTGCCTGAAGTCTTTTATAAAGCAATTGAGATCGGGGTGGAGCCAGTAATTGAAGTATGTTCTTGTTTATATCACTCATACTTCTTGTCGACCATCCCACATCTAGGTTATCCAGGCTATTCCGAACGCAATTGGAGCGTTGTGTCTCAATCAAGCCGGTCAAGATCAGCTCTCAGCCCGTCCCAGCATCATTCCTGGAATATTTTCTATTTTTACATCTGAGCAACATCTTAAAGTCCTTCGTGAGAAAGAAAACGCAGTTCTCATAGGCACGTCGATCGACGAACTTATCCGCCACCACCCGTCTCTCAAGACACCTGTTTTCGATGCTGTAAAGGCCGTCTTTAGCAAGATCGAGGACCTGGGAAACGCCTTTGTGATCCCAGAAGACAAGAAGGAATGGTATGGATTGCTGTCCGTTCAATCTACAGAGGAGACTGGGGCATCTATGCAAGGCGTTGAGTCAGAGGGCAAAGGATTAGAGAGCGGCTCAGAGCTGATATCTGACCATGGCGAGCTGTCCGGTGAAGACGCTATTACACAAAGAGACCATGACAACAACATAGTCATGTTCATCGACGTGATATGCCGGGTGAGCACTGTGTTCCCGTTATGGTGTAACTTTACTGACCTGTCGCTATAGTTCCTTGAAGGGCTTTTCCAACATCCTCAGCACTGCAAAGATTTCATTCGCAGTGCGGATGGGCTGGATCGAATTGGAAGGCTCACCGGTCTTCCGTGTCTTCCGTATGACTATGCTAACAGCGTGTCGTCCGACTCAATAGTTCAAGTCATCCGGACTATGGCTGAAATTGGTCCAAACGAGGCGCTCTTCTACCTATCGAAGCTTGTCGGTACCTCGCTTGCGGAAACGGAGGAATTCTGGAAAGAACTCTCTCCAGAGTCGAAGCTCGCCCAAATGTTGGAGGTGACAAACGATCAACTCGACAAAGTCAATCAACATTTCCGCAATCTCGTAACGCTACACATTCGTGTTACTTTGATGGCGGATGTTTTTTCTACGACTGGATACGCCCACGGGCGGTCTGCGGTGGGCCTGTTGCAGACTTTGATGTCAGATCCACCCAAAGTGGTATTGGACATGGGTGCTCTGCATCGTGCTGCAATCTGGGAAAACATTCTTTTCAAGACCCATATTGCTTCCAAGGGAATCGAACTCGGCATTAGCGGGCATGCGTCACCGCTTGAGAGATCGCCTAGTCACATCTCCGTTTCGTTGCCTGAGCCAACAGGTCTGGGTATCGTCGCTAACGGTGTTGCGACGGAACCTTCGGGTGCCAGATCCACGCCATCCGTGTTACCGTTGAAGAAGGAAACACCATTGGACAAGAATGCCAAAGCAGTTAAACACCTTACGCATGGCCTTCCGAGTGCACTTGCGCCATTCTTTCAGTGTTCGTGTTATCGCCTCAGAACCGCTCTGTGTCCCTCATGGCTTGTTTGATAGCGATCGTCAAATTGTTCTACGCTAGACGGAACCCAGATTCCGTCCAGAAGAGGCAGATCCTGAGTGCGTCTGATGTGATCGCAAGTATCATGATTAGCCACCTCAAGGAGGAGATCATTGGTAAAATATCTGTATGACAATCGTCTGAGATTGACCATTAATCGGTGTTTTTCAGGCAGCAAACTTCATCGACTTGACTACTTCAGTGTCATGCTCAGTTTGATGACTATGTTGTTGGTTGATGGTGGGCAACTTCAACGAGCTGTTTGTCAAATTGGCTCTAATGAGTTTTTTTAGAACGTACAATGCAAAATACATTGCACACAGTTCTACTTGTTTCATTTCAGCGCACTGGAGGCTTGGTCACGATACTTGACATATGTTCGAATTTCTTGGATTCCATCGAAAGCGTGACGAACGTGAGACTAGAGGAGCGTTCGGAACCGATGGTACAGGAACTAGTGCACGCACAAGGCGGTTTGAAAGTTGCTCTTCACCTTCTTTACCCTCTCATCTCCTCTAAAGCTCTGTTCGAATCTGGACAGACCGTCTTGGTGATGACTCGCGACAAAAAGGACACCGATGTCGACTACTTTGAATCGCATCATTTCCTGGTCCGACTCCGCCTTGCGACTGTCCCGGTTTTGCAGAGAATATGGGAGTCATCGTGGCTTCGTTCCGCTCCGCTGACACTGGTCAAATCTGTGATCCAGCTTGTCCTTGAACTCACTGCTGCAGATAACGAGGAACTTAAAGGGGAACCTGTTTCAGAAGGCATTGCTGGCGCAGGTTCTACCTTTGGGGTCCCAGCTAGTTTGCACATGCGCAACACTGGACCCGACGAGAACCGTATTCGCCAGTTAACAGAAATGGGCTTCCCTCGCTCTGCCGCCGAGCGTGCTTTAGCCCGCACGCACAACAACGTCACCGCAGCCACTGATCTACTTCTCTCAAACGCATTCCATCTCCCTCCAGACCCTGAAACCGAGTCTGAAACGCGACAGAATGATGTCGAAGGCAGTCGCGATCAATCCGCCGAACCCGTTGGCGAAGACGCGGATGAGTCTACAACTCGCGACGAGGAGATGGAGTCCGATGAAGCTGCATCATCGGCCGCGCCCGAAGTCCCGGTTGTGTCCGTTTCCTTGGAACAGGGAAAGAGTTTGGAGGAGTTGCGTCAGGAATTGAACGCAACACGCGAACCATTAAAAGCAGGCTTAACCCGACAAGCGTTGTTACTGGTTGACGAACATCCATCGTTGATATTTGAGGTCCACAAGGCATTCTTGCGCCCTTCTCCGGACCTACAGGATTTGTCTGTCCGCTCTTTGATCGATGACATAAAGGAGTACTCGCCTGGCGCATTGGATGTTCAAGAAGAGCCCCTCGCAACGAGATGCAGGCTATTGGCCCTCGTATTATCGGAATGCCCGACACTTGAGCCAGCCATCGGACACAGTCTTATGGATTGTCTCCTTGCATTACTTCTTTCAAATTCATTTACGATGGAACCGGATCACAATACGCCAAAATGGCTTGCCTCCCATCTTCTTGTCACGGAGGCTCTATTCAACATCGGCGATCAACCGCTCCCTATCGTTCTTCCGAAGGAAGGAGATCGCATCGATCCGCAAGACCTCAAGCTTGGTCCTCCATACTCTGACGCGCGGTCAATCGTTTTCGATTTTTGCATTCGCCTGCTAGCACTTCCAAGCTTGCCGCGTGACGAATTTTTAGCAACTTTACGCCTTCTAGTTGTCCTTTCTCGCGAACATAGCGTTGCGTCCAAGCTTGTCAAACAAGACGGAATCTCCCTTATCTTCAAGCACTTGAAATTCCACGGTGGAGCTGGCAGTTATTCCTACATCGCCATCGTTCTTCGACATGTTGCGGAGGACCTCCACACTCTACAGAGCACTATGCGCCAAGAAGTCAAGCGCTTCCTTTCCCAAACCCGCACGAGAGTTGTCGATGTCTCCGGCTTCGTTCGCAATTGTAGTGCAGTAGCGTTGCGCGACCCAGAGTTTTTTATTGAAGTCGTTCAATCGACCTGTCAGCTGCAGCAACCTTACTCCGCTATCCAACATATCAGTCTAAAGCCCGACGCTGTAGAGGATACTACGCGTTCCAATCAAGAGAGTCTCAAGCAAACGGAAATGCAAGTCGACTCGCTGACGGACGTCCCCCGCGCGCCATCCAACGAAGCATTAGAATCTGTGGTCCACTTTCTCATAGGCGAACTGATGAAAACCTACAAACCTTCTGATGGTCCTCCAGATACATTGTCTCAGTCGAACAAGCAGACCGCCGCTCCGGTGGTATCTACCGGGCAGACAAGTACCCAGACGCAGCCTGACACTGAGCAAGACCGTTTCGCTCATTGTTGCTTCCTCATGCAATGTCTCTCGGAGCTTCTCTTCTCTTACGACACCTGCAAGCTTGCATTCTTGTCGTATAATCCCAAGAAACCACGGCAACAGACACCCTCAAAAGATGGGAAGCACAGGACACCAGTCCTTCATTTCTTCCTTTCTGAGCTCGTTACGTATGGTACTATCACCGCTCAGCCTGATGCCAAAGCCAGGTTGCACTTGTGCACTTGGGCCATGTCAGTCCTTGTTGCTCTTTGCGTAGACTGTTCACCAGGCGCCGAGACGAAGGAGGTTCCTGCTGACTTGGTTTCGATCCGCAAGTTTACTCTCGATGCTATCAGCAAAGTTATCAAAGACACTTCTCCTTCTGAAAGTTTCGATGCCAGATATGGGCGCCTTCTCGCATTGACAGAATTGTGCCACCGTCTGTTGACTGTGCGCTTCAGCACCAATGCGTCGTCCAGAAAGCCACTGGAAGAAAGTACGAGTCACATTGCAAAGATTATGCTGGAGAAGAATTTTGTCGCGACCTTGACCAATGCTCTTGGTGAAGTCGACCTGAATTTCCCGAACATTCGGAACCTGGTTGCATCTGTTCTCCGCCCACTAGAGAACTTGTAAGTCTCAGGCATTTTTTGTCAAAGGAATGCCATTGAGAATGTCTTTAGGACCCGCATTGCAATCAAGATGAGCCGAGCATCAGAAAAGTCCAAGGACGGCGCAGAGGGGAAGTCTCAGAGTGTCGGATCTATATCCGAGGAAGAAGAGGAAGACGGCGACGTTGAAGACGCAGAACGTGAGGAAACTCCAGATTTATACCGTCATTCAGCTCTCGGAATGTGGGTGTTTGAAAACTTGGTATATGAATTTCTCACTCATGTTTTCGATCTAGGTTCGGAGGCGTAAGTACATTAGTTGTGAGCCATGATTGAAGACTGACGAATTGAAACAGGAGATGGAAGATGTCAGCTACGCGCAAGATGACGAGATGGACGAGGGGGATGAAGATGAGGAGGAGGACGTTGATATGGAGTATGGGGATGAAACTGACAGCGAAGCAACTTCCAACTCTGAGGAGATTGACGCAGAGGAAGAGGATGGAGAAGATGAAGACGAGTCTCACGGTGACGAATGGCGGGATGAAGACGAAGACTACGAGGAGGCAGATTTGATCGAGAACGATGAAGATGGAGAAGGCGATGTTGCTGTGGTCACTGGTGCAGACCAAGTTCTCGATGATGACATGATATGGCAGGTTTGTCTGGTCACGTTATGTCCGCTGCACGTCATTTTGACTGATGGTTAATATAAAGGATATGGGTGATGAGGGTGATCCAGACGACGAGAACGGTGACGAAGGAGACGAAGATGAGGTAGGAGGTCAGTTCAACTTACTCTTGCCCCTACTGCTCGATACTTATCTTGACACAGAGCATGTTAATGTGATCCATGCTGAGCAAGATGATGAGCCAGACATGTCCGACGAGGAAGAGTATGACTTCTGCGTGCGAATCGCATGATATGACACTGACAGTTAACTAGATTCCAAGGGGATGTAGGTGTCGTTGATGTGCGGGATGTTGCCACCTTGGGCGGTATTAACGACGACGTTTTCACTTACTCGGAACCTTTCGACGACGGGGTCGAAGTCCAGGGGAGGGACGTTAATCCGTTCATATCTCGCCGACGTGGTAAGTGACGATCAACTTCACGAATCCGGACGAGATGTAAATGATCTTGTGCAGGCACTGATGACGTTCAAGTCTTTGGCCGGACTCGAAATGTGCCATCCGCACCAAGCGAGGCGACAGTTCATCCTCTCCTCCTAGATGCGTCAAATGGCGGCAATCGCACATCGGGAGGTCTCCCACGTGGTTCCCGACGTCAACAACGAGGAAACGGAGCTCACCTCCAAACGGAACTCATCCAATCGATCGAAGATATCATAGGTGGAGATGCCGTTCAAGTTTTCCAGCAAATCGTGAATCGTGCTGGTGGTACTCGCGAGACAATTCGTGTCGACGTTGCTCCAGCTGCGCTGGCCGGCCTGGAACAGGGCATGATTCATTTGCAGAGGCTTGCGGGTGTACCCCCTGGCCCCAGGGTGGAACGCGTTCCCCGACAAAGTGAAAATCATCCCGACTCCCGTGGACTTGACCCTCTTTTTACGGTGCAAAGGTGGACTGAGGAGGCCAAAACCGTCAATGGTAAACATGTCTCTGAACGGGCCACCCGGGTAGGCAACCATATTGTACTTGCGTTGTTGCCCGCCGCAATCGCAGCGAAGGCAAAGGAGGAAGAACTAAGGCGACAAGCGCTGGCCAAGGCGGCAGAGGAGGCAGAACGATCCGCCGCCGAGGAAGCTGAGACCTCCGATACCACAGATACGCAACTAAAGGATGATGCAGCCGCAACCTTAGCAGAACCACCTCCCGACGCCGTTCCAGAACCTCCGGTGACAGACTCCACTGCAAGTGATGTTGAAATGGGTGATGTACCTGCATCCGAACACGACACGACTACCTCGCAGGCAGAGGTGGCTGGGCCTTCCCAAACCCAAGAAAGATTAACCGTCACGATTCACGGCAGCGAGGTTGATATCACGGATATGGGTATCGACCCGACGTTCTTAGAAGCATTACCGGACGACATACGAGAAGAAGTCATCAACCAACACGTTCGTGACCAGCGCGCCGCCAGGGTTGAGCGACCTGCCGACTCTCAAATCAGCCCTGAGTTCCTTGATGCTCTTCCCCCTGAAATTCGCGCTGAACTCATCCAACAAGAGAGATTGGAACAGGCAAGACAGACTCGCCCAGAAACGGCGAATGATGACGCTTCGCCTGGAGCTGCAGTCGACATTGATCCAGCTAGTTTTATGGCGAGTCTCGATCCACACCTTCGACAAGTCGTTCTCTTGGAGTCCGATGAAGGTCTCCTTCAAACTCTACCATCCTACATGGTTGCCGAAGCAGGAGTTTATCAGGATGAGGCCCGGCACCCACGCAGATTTACGTTCGCAACTCGTGGGGGTCACAGGTCAACTTCGCGGCCTATCCCACTTCGTAAAGCTCCCGTACCAAGGGACGCGATCCAGCTTCTTGATAAAACCGGGGTGGCTACTCTTATCCGCCTTCTTTTCTTCCCACAGGTCTTGAAGAAGAACCTCCTTTTCAAAGTGCTAGTCAACATTTGTGAGAATGGAAAAACCAGGACGGAACTCTTCAACCTTCTTCTTAGTATACTGCAAAGCGGACCAGGTGACCTCACTGCCGTCGACAAGAGCTTTGCGCAGATGTCCACTCGTACGCCCAAGACACCAACCCAAACACCCAGGGCCCACGGCAAACAAAAGGCACCCGAACACAACAATTCCGCCACTCTCGCGAACCTGCAGAACGAATCCGTCCCAGATCTGGTTGCTCAGCGTTGTCTTGAAGCACTAGCCTTCATAGTCAGCGCGAATGAACTGTCTTCCCTGTTCTTCTTGACCGAACATGAACTCCCTGTGGGGCTCAAGAAAATGAACGCAAAAAAGGGCAAAGGAAAGGAGAAGCAAGCGCCTCAGACCCACTATCCTATCGTCCTTCTCCTTGGCCTCCTCGACAGGCAATCACTGCTCAAAACGCCATCTATCATGGATTCGGTTGTCTCGTTGCTCTCCACGGTCACCAAGCCGTTGGCTAGCTTAAAGTCAGAAAAAGACCCCGTCCCGATCATAGCGCCGGCGAGCTCGAACGAGCCAGCTCCTAGTTTACCGTCTGCGTCATCACAGCCCATTGTCCCAGATGCACCCAGGAGCCAGGAGCCACATGCCACGGCAGCACCGGAGGACCAAAGTAAGAACGAGAATGCGACAGGCACCGGAGAACCATCCGATGAACGGATATTGTTGGCTAATCCGCCTCAGATACCACACTCGGTGCTACGTCTAATCGTCAACATCCTGACAATTGGCGAATGCTCTGCGCGCACCTTCCAACAATCATTGACTCTTATTCAGAACTTGTCGCACATTCCGGACGCTCGCGATGTAGTTGCACAGGAGTTGAAAACCAAGGCGCAAGATTGTGGGCAGAATGTGCTCGTCGACCTCAGTCATCTCCGGACATCCCTGCAAAACCCTACCCAAGATATTCTGGCTTCTTCTGTGGCATCGAAGTTCTCCTCACCCTCTTCAGACCAAACGAAACTTCTACGCATTCTGAAAACGTTGGACTATATGTACACCCCCCGTTCAGTGGGACCCATGACAGACGAAACTCGCAAAAGCCAAGATGCTGAGAAAGTGCAGAATATATACGAATCTTTCCGCTTTACACCGCTATGGCGGCGGCTCGGGGACTGTCTCGCTACCATCGAGGCTCAACCCGACATGGAGCATGTCGCCACTGTTTTGCTACCCTTGATCGAAGCGTTGATGGTAGTTTGCAAGTACGTGGGTCCGAAGTCGACTGCCGGGAGTGTTGTGAGGTCGATGAGGGCATCTGCTTCGCCAAGGTCACCCACGACTGCCAGGGAAACGATGGAGGATCTCTTCGTCACATTCACTGATGCTCACAGAAAGATCCTCAACGTAATGGTACGCAACAACCCGTCGCTTATGAGCGGATCATTCTCGCTTTTGGTCCACAATCCACGTGTCCTAGACTTTGACAACAAGCGGAATTACTTCACACAACAGCTTCATCGGCGACCTGCATCCCGTGAACACTATAGTACACTACAACTCAACGTCCGCCGTGCACGTGTGTTTGAGGATAGTTTCCAACACCTCCAACGCAAGAGTGGTGACCAAATCAAGTACGGGAAACTCAGCGTCCGATTTTACGATGAAGAAGGCGTGGATGCTGGCGGTGTCACGAGGGAATGGTTCCAGATTCTCGCACGCCAGATGTTCGATCCCAACAATGCTCTTTTCCAGCCATGTGCGGCTGACAGATTGACGTATCAACCAAACAAGAATTCCTGGGTCAATCCGGAGCATTTATCGTTCTTCAAGTTCGTTGGTCGGGTCATCGGGAAGGCCATCTACGACGGACGGCTCCTCGATGCGTATTTCGCAAAGAGTCTGTATCGCCAGCTCCTTGGCAAACCAGTTGATTATCGAGACGTTGAGTGGGTTGACCCGGAGTACTATAACTCGCTTTGCTGGATCCTTGAAAATGATCCCACACCGTTGGAGTTGACTTTTAGTGTCGAAGCGGACGAGGTTTGTTACTACCTTTCATTCATGAAGTTCTGTGTCATTCAATGTCCGAATTCCCACACAGTTTGGAAGGAACCGTATCTTCCCGCTCAAGCCAGGAGGGGAATCGATTTCGGTAACGCAGGAAAATAGGCGGGAGTTTGTACAACTTTCGGCCAATTTCCGACTGTACTCTTCCATCAGCGAGCAGATCGAGAATCTTGTTGCCGGATTTCACGAAATCATTCCGAAGGAGCTCATCACCATCGTAAGTCGTTGTGTCCTTCACGTGCAGGATGATACTCATCTTTCTTGTAGTTCAACGAACAAGAGCTTGAGTTGCTCATTTCAGGGACGCCTGATATTGACGTCGACGAGTGGAGAGCTGCAACAGAATACAACGGGTACACGGGTTCAGACCCAGTGATCGTTTGGTGGTGGCGTGCACTCAAGTCGTTCAATCGTGAAGAGAGGGCAAAGGTGTTGAGTTTCGCAACGGGCACCTCGCGCGTGCCCCTCAACGGTTTCGTCGACTTACAAGGTGTACAAGGAGTTCAGAGATTCTCGATCCATCGTGCCTATGGGGATCCAGATCGGCTTCCTCAAGCCCACACTTGTGAGTGTTTTCAACGACCGAGATGATCAACTACTGATATTGTAATATTGTAATAGGTTTCAACCAGATTGACTTGCCCCAATATTCTTCCTACGAAATGCTGCGACAGCAGCTATTACTTGCAATCAACGAAGGCGGCGAGGGCTTTGGGTTTGCATGAGCACAAGCATTTTATTTGTTTTGTAGTTAGAAGCATCATATTTGTATTTACAGCCCACACATTCCAGATCTGAGTTTCAAATTTGCCTTTCTGTGTCTGAAAAGGGATGCGGAGCTTGGAAATGGTCCCGTGCGGTCATTCAATTTTAGCTCGGCATCGCACGGAACGGATTTGTTATCCGGGTTCCGATACGGGTACCTAAGCCGGCCCATTGCAGTTCCTGGGCTGCAGTATGGGGCAAATAGGGCCGGGATATTCTGAAATCAGGCTGAACTTCCTTGACTTTCCGCAATGAGGGCCTACGTGGTCAAAGAATGGAGGCATCCCTCAAAACTTGCCCTTGTGCATGATGCACCAGAGCCAGTTGCTGGACCAGAGGATGTCCTCGTAGACGTGCATGCCGCTGGTCTCAACTTTTTCGATGTAGGCCCAGCCCAACACACCGGTGTATGCTGCACTTACCACATGCCCGACAGATTCTGCAAGCACAGGGCAAATATCAAGTAAAACCATCCTTTCCATTCACTCTCGGTGCAGAATTCGCCGGAAAGATTACAAAAGACTCCCAGATCCCGAAGAACTGCCCGTTCAAGCCTGGAGATAGAGTTTTTGGCAGTGCACAAGGTGCATTCGCGGAGCGCATAGCCGTCGAGTGGAGAGCGATTATGCCACTCCCGGACAACCTCACTTTTGACCAAGGGGCAGGTATGTCACGTCATTTCACAGCCTTGACCTTCTTAGGACGATGCCGTAGGCCTTTTTATCACTTGGCCAACAAGCTACGAGGCTCTTGTGAGTCGGGCAGAGTTAAAACCAGGTGAGAAGAGTATGTGCGTCTGGGAAGCGACAGCTGATCAAGGATGAATCGATGACACTAGGCGAGACCATCCTCGTAAATGCTGCAGCAGGGGGTGTTGGGAGTGCTGCTGTGCAGCTGGCTAAAGGTACCGTTCCATAGTAACCCGGTTTCAAGCGCTCACAACGCCTAGCTCTGGGTGCCAAAGTAATCGCTGCGGCTGGCTCACGACCCAAACTCGACATCTGCAAGCGGTATGGGGGTGCGGACTACGTTGTTGACTACACGAGGCCCGACTGGCAGAAGCAGGTGCTGGAGATCACTGGAGGCAGAGGCGTCGACGTCGTGTTTGACCCTGTAGGTCGGATACAAGGCAAGTATGCATAATCCTCTTGTAGTCACCATCTGAGAGCAACCCCAGACTCTTTGAAATGCATAGCATTTAAAGGCAGGGCATTGGTGGTCGGTTTTGCTGCTGGCGGCATAGAGAAAGTACTTCCACCCTCGTATCAACTCCAATTGTGTACTCACCACAACACCCAGCTGCCCTTGAATCTGGTGTTGCTCAAGAACATCAGTGTCGTAGGAGTCCACTGGGGCTTGTATACAAGTATGTAACGACAGCCTGATCCACGGAATTGAGATCTAATTTGTTCTCTATAGACAAAGAGCCCTCCAGGATCCCCGTCGTGTGGAAAGAACTGCTAAGGTTCGCGACCCTTTACCACCGTCTCCGCGGTGACTGACTGGATCACGTTTAGCCTGTTCTCATCGGGTAAAATCAAGCCAATCATCTATTCCACGGTATATCCGCTGGCTAGTGCAATGGACGGCTTGGGTGCGCTAGAGAGAAGAGAGACATGGGGAAAGGCAGTTGTCCGCATTCGTGAGGAGGAAAAGATGGAGGCCAAGCTGTGACGGTGTTTGGGGTCTGGTCTGTCTGCTTCGCTTAGTCATCTGTTACTCGCCTTTTTGGTACCGCTCGTCATGCAATCACTCGAAGACACCGAACCGGTTGTGCGTATACGCGACTTGAAGAGGGACCGGGTGAACTTTGTGCTGGAAAATGTTGACCTTGCGTACGTGCAAGTCCTGGGTTGTATAGTTAATTGTGTTCATTCATGTTAGATTTGCAAACTCGATACGGAGAGTGGTCATGGCGGACATACCGACAGTCGGTTCGTATACGCCAACGGTGTTTGCATGAAACTGAAACCTGGGCTAGCCATTGATATAGTGGAGATCGACTCCAACACGTCGGTGCTACCGGACGAGTTCATTACCCATAGGCTCGGCATGGTTCCCCTGAACAGCGCAAATTGTGACGAGGGTATGCGCTACACTAGAGTGCGTCTTGCTATGAGCCAAGGAACTAACAGCTTTGACGGACTATGCGAACACTCAGGATTGTACCTGCCTGGAAGGGTGTAAATATTGTGCGGTCGAGCTGAGACTCGAGGTCGCGTGCCACGACAATCGAACGATGGAAGTAACGAGTAATCATCTAGAAGTCGTCGACTTTCATTCAAACGCTGGTTCACTGGAGACAATAACCGAAGGGGAAGAGCTGACGAAACGGGGAGAAGCTTTTGGTTATCCAGTGGGAAAGAGTTGGTCGCTCAAACTCTGTCAATGACCTTTTCATTATCCTGTTTCGCAGACGACCCAGCAATACCTCCAGTTCTAATATGCAAGATACGCAAAGGGCAAGAAATACGCTTGCGCTGTGTAGCGAAGAAGGTGAGTATGTTGGTCGTTGGGTGAACTTCTTACATGGCGCGATTGCAGGGTATAGCAAAAGAACATGCAAAATGGTCGCCATGCTCTGCCGTCGCCTTTGAATACGACCCTTACAACAAGCTGAGACATACGACTTATTGGTTCGAAGCCGATCAGCGCGCCGAGTGGCCTGTAGGCGACAATGCAAAGGAGGAGGAACCACCAAGGGACGACGAAGCGTTCGACTTCCATGCAAAACCACGGAAATTTTACATTGAGGTCGAGACAGACGGTAGTCTTGGACCCCAGGAAGTCATCATGAAGGTACATGAACGGTGGTACGAGGCTAACAAAATCATTGATATGAAATTGGACAGGGTCTTGCGGAGCTGCAGACAAAACTGGCAAATTTGATCCTTGGTCTTAAAGCACCCTCGGACATGGATGTGTCGGGAGAGATGGATACGACGGTGAACGGTGCTGGTACTGGGTGGACCCAACCTGCGACCTCGTGGGGAGGTCAGGCAGCCTCTGGCGCAGGATATGCAAGCCCTGCAGGCGGATGGGGTGGTGGTAGTGGTAGTAGTGGCGCCGGTGGCGGTGGTTGGGGAAGTGGGACAAGCCCAGGGCAGGATAGCGGCGCGAATGCTGGCGGGTGGGGCGGTACGCCGACAGGGACTTCCGGGTGGGGAACGACCCCTGCTCAAGGTACAGGTTGGGGAGGAAACACGAGCCCGAACACGAGTGGTGGGTGGGGAACTCAGCAAGGCTGGGCAAGTCCAAACCCGCAGGCGAACGGGTGGAACCTGTAGAACGATTAATGTCATTAAGGAGATTCTGCATGTCGATTCAAGAACTCGGCGCCAAGAAGGACCGACCTCGTGCTGTAGATAAGATAACTGGTTTAGTTATTTCTTCTCATGAACGGTAACTTACACCTCGACCGCACATTCGGGAAATCTGATGCGCTGTTGTCGACACGGTGATCAGACTCGAACTTCCAGACGTGGTACGTTAGCTTAATTATTACATGTGTGTGATTTGCCGTGGATTTATGATCCAACAGATTTGAACTGCTAACGATCTGGGACTCGCTAGTAGCACTTGTCTAGTCGCTCCGTCGATTTGCGTGCACACGCTGACCACAACGTTTCGCATATCAACCGGGTAAGTCTATCTCCTGACACCCCTCCTGAAATGGGCTTCCAGTTTCTTGTACCGTAAAGCAAGTTAGTCAGGAAAGGTACGCATGCAAAGCTCAAGTCTAGCCCGTCGGGCTGTGCGCAGCTGGGCAAGTTGCGATTGATGTCCCCCGAGCAGCCGGACGAATTCGGCTTGCCTACGTTTCGCCATGATACTGCAGTCAAGTAAGTCTCCACCCAGTGAACACATATATATCCTACGAGTTGCGTCTGCCCGAGAGTTACAACTTTGCGGATGCCCTATTTGACACAGCCAACTCGGGCATGATGGAGGCGTCAGCAGGCTCATAATCCCTTACTTTTCGGGTGGGCGCATCGGGATTGGCTGTGACCCGCCAAGCCATTAAAGCATTCCTGTGCTACTAAATAGGTGGTCGCCAAGGACTTGGGAAGCACCAGGCTCGATGCGAGTACGCTGGCACTCCACGGACGTTGAGGAAAGTGGGTGCGACTCCGGTCGGCGGCACCTATACGGCCCATCAAAAGTCGTCCTTGGCATTTTACCATGCACGCCTGAAGTATTCTCCTGGTTGCCGGTTTGTACTACACAAAACAAGCGTATCCAATATCTCGCCAAGCCTCCGCAGTCGAAGCTGGAGGATCCACCCACGTCTTTATGGGTTCGTGCTTCATTTTCTGATTGAACGGGAGGACTATCCCTATGTTCTATCTTTCCCTTCGCCTGTTTTCTTCACCATCCCAAAGATTGAATTTGTCGCATTGCCAGGCGTCTAGAATTCCGTGCCAGCCTAACGTGCTTGATTTTTGCAGCCTAATTTAGTTAGTTCAGGTTCCAGCACTTTCCAACGACACCAGGAGTGACGTTATTTCTCTGCCTGCAGATGCGTTGCTCGCTCCGTGTCTAAATCAGTGATTATGATAGGTGTGCTTAATGCTATTCCTTCTCTAGGAATGCCAAGACAATCGCTGGTGCAGGTCCTACAAATATCTGCCCACCTCGGCGTGCTCATGTCCGTTCCAGTCCCAATTAATCGCAGCTCCTATGTCCACCGAACTGAAGGCTATTCGCAAAAAGCGAACATCTTCTGATACCTCGTCTCCCAACATCGCCCCAGAAGGTGATCATCGCAAACGCCGTCGCAACCGTACCACACAATCATGTCTCAATTGCCATACCTCCAAGCGGATGGTACGTATCCTGATGAATATTTCTTGCAATGTTAAATATCCAATTTTAGTGTGATCGAAAGCGTCCCTGTGGCCGTTGTACGCAGTTGGGTCTGGTATGCTATTCTCTATCATCCGCATCAGCAGGGCGTGGGGTTTAATACTTGTACAGACTGGACTGTGTGTCTATGAGGTAGACGATCCTAGTCAAGGAAGTGATGCTCAGGATGAAAGCTCACGGCTCCGTAAAAGGGTCGCTGAGCTGGAGGGCGTTATTCGTGAGGTGGGTTTAACCTTAAAATTCATGGATGCACCATAATCATCAGTTTTAGCTGAAGAATAAACCCCACCCTCGGTGGGCAAAGTCTGGGTCCAGTCCAGGCGACGAATTTGAAAAGTGCCATGCACGCGCTCGGTCTCGTTCTGCTTCGGAAGATTCCATTGTGGAACATGAACACCATCCTGACCCGTCCCAATCTTCCTCGAGGCAACCCGTCACAGACTTGAGTAAAGAGGGACTGGTCAAACAAACACCGTCCCTACTTGGCGAGACCCTCCAGACGGACTTTCTTTCGTCCTCCCTCTCACCCTTACCCGTCGTGGGTTCAGCACACCCCTTGACCTTGGCATTTTCTCCCTTTCTCGAAATGCAATCTCCCCCGAGTGTCTCATCGACCGGTCTCGTGACCCCGACGGAGGAGCATCCTCAAATTCCAATTGTGATTACGGGTGACCAACTACTCACCAGCGACCTCAATTTTGCATCCCTCCTGATGTCATGTCCTGACCTACTGGCTAGCGATGAGGGAGGGGGGCGGATTGACTCCATATTCCCATCCTACACCCATGGCCAACAGGTTGGTTCCTGTGCGGCAAAGTATAATGACGGACATCTTTTGGATGGGCATTGCGGCTGTCTTAACGAAGTCGCAAGCTACAATGTTATCCTCGAGCTGTCACTCCGTCTGCGCAAGGCGGCCAATACTCTCAGTCACTCTGCAAGCCATCGTTTCAACAATACGTGTCCACTCAATCAAAGAGTAGTAGACCTGGATTCCTTCGCAACGTAAATCGTCCCCTTCTTTTTTTCTTCCTAGTTCTGACGGGGTAACAGGACCGTACTTGGGAATATGACCACTTCCCCCAACGACGCTGAATCGGTGCAGTCAGGTTCTAGAGCCACCACAGCACCCGGGGGCCCTATATCGACAACTTTTTCCCCAAATAGCTGTATCCCATCTCTTACCGCGCCGGCCGTTTCCCCGTCGTCCGTTGGCGGATTTCGATCATGGAACGTCGCCCCATGTGCATCCGACCCTTGTGTTTCGCGCGACGGGTCATTCATGACCTGGGAACCATCACGGCGGAGTTAGATCGTAGCTGCAACGTTTTGTTCTCTGGTTTCTGTCTTTTCTTCCGTTCGGATCGTTGGAATTAAAAAAAAAAAACAAGTGGACAGATGGATCATAGCTTGTACATGTATTATAAATGTGTGACATGATGTATCTCTCGACTTGCGTTGAATGACTATGATTCTAGAATGATCTTACGCCCAAGCCCTGTGAACTGGAGAAGCCTTGTCCATGAAATTTCCAGCGCCATAAAGGTATTGAGCGCAAAGTATCTCCGCCGATCCCCACTAGCAAATTAAGATGAACGTGTAGGAGTGTCGGATAGAAAAAACATGTCGATAACGCTAATTTTAACCTTTTGACGTTATGACCTAGGAAGGCAAGTGATGATAAAATGGAAGCATGGGCTTGTGAAAGGTCAAAACACCGCGCAAGGGGTTTGGGCCGCTCAGCGATAAGCACTTACCGGTAGGTTACAAAGAACCGAGCGTTCGTGGGACACGGTTTTGTTTGGATATACTACGCAAAGAACAAGGTCGTCGTATCTCCATTCAGACTCTTGAGAAGATGTGGTGGGAGTCCTATTCGTAGGTGAGAGTTAGCTGATGGCCCTCGGACGCGTGAATCGTACAACGTACCATATCATGATCGGCATCTACGCATGCCGGCACCAATAACAAGGATCCCCGACGATCGCAGCTCTGGTGACAAGAAAACGATGAGTAACACAGATTCCATGATTCTATGGTGGTGAACATGTTGACCCTGCCTCGATGGTACTTACGCCGTCGGTAGGCCAAGGTCATATAAATGACTCGGAAGGTCGGATGATATCATCCAGGTCGAGGCTTTGGATTAGTAAGCATTGCACGTTCAAACCCCGATCTGGCGGGCTTAGCAAATTTCTGAGCGCAACACTACGACTTGGATATGGCGTCTCATCTGGTCGGTGTCCCGTCCATCGCCCCCGTCCCATCTCACCGTCCTCTAGGCAAACATCTTTGGGACCGAGCAGGACCGTGTCAACTGCTCGTTCTACTACAAGGTCTGTCGCGTATACACGCTCTTTCTTCACTCTGACATCCCTCCAGATTGGTGCTTGCAGACATGGGGACAGATGTTCACGCAAGCACATAAGACCCCCGTTCTCACAGACAATATTACTTCCCAATGTCTACCACAACCCTGCTCACGATCCCGTCTGCAAATTGTCCGAACAAGAGCTACAAGAAGGCTTTGATGCTGTCTACGAGGACCTGTATTGCGAACTAGCCAAGTTCGGTCACTTGCTCGAGCTTCATGTCAGTCGTTTCATGTTTTTTCGTGGATCATCCCTAACTCTGCCCAGGTGTGTGACAACGTTGGTGATCATCTCATTGGCAACGTGTATGCACGTTATGAATGGGAGACTGAGGCACAGACTGCAGTCGACAACTTGAATGACCGGTGGTATGCAGGTATGTATTCATTATTCACGTTCTCTCTTGCTAATATCTTCCCCAAGGCCGTCCTTTGTACGCAGAACTCTCCCCTGTCACGGATTTCAGGGAAGCATGCTGCCGGCAGAACGAAAATGGTGAATGTAACCGAGGTGGCTTTTGCAACTTTATGCACCTACGACTCGCTTCCAAGGACCTCGTATCGTCTCTGCGCGTAGGACAAAGACTCGAGAGACGGCTGAACCCTCCAAAGCAGGATGGTGTTGGCGCTATTGGATGGGAACCCACTAGGAGGGAGGGTAAAGGCCGAAGTGCGAGTCCCCCAAGAAGGGGCGGGAACAGCGGTGAAGACCGTTGGACACGCAAGTGAAGGACTGCTTTGTTATCGCTTATCGCACAGTAAAATAACTTGCGACCGGTGGAACATTCCCATCGTAAGCCCAATATATTAACAGTGCTCGGATGATCGCATGTTGCTCTCGCAGAGTTCGGTAGCGATTTTCTACTTCAGTGTTCCATGATGCCAAGGCCAAAGGACTTATCCATCGCCTTTGCCAAGAGGTTGTGCGATGATATCGTACGAGCTCCGCAGCATCAAACCAGGCATCCGTAGCATTCTTCGCGACCACCGCCTGACGACAGGGTCGGCCATTGAACAAGGAAGCTGCGGGACAAAAAGATCAGAAAAGTTGCGGAGGGTTTAACCGGGCAAGTAATATACCGGTCGACTACGTAGCGAAGAATCTTCCCGGAGAGCGAGAGAGACTGCACACGCGCGTAGGATTCTACGTATATCATCTTTGGGTGTGGTATCCCGAACAGCTAAACTAAATTGTTGGAGGCGAGCCAAGTACGAATATTCCAACGCACCTTGTTCACCATGACGGCGGCACAAAGCGTTACACATGTTCCAGGACCATTCAGTATCAACAGGTCCGCAAAGGAAGTTCCAAACGAGTCTTTCTTGAGTAGCGGTGTTATGGTTACTAGATATATGCAGGCCAAGAAGGACCGCATAAAGGTAGGAAGAACGGTCCATATGGGCTGGTGCACACGCCGGGCACGAGGAATTGCCGAAATGCTGTAGTCCCTCTGGCCATCAGATTCCTGGATAGAAAGACCATGAGCTGACACAAATAGAATGGACGATGTCGTGCTCACGAGAGGACTGCTGCGGGTTGCTTTAGAACGTTCCAAAGTAACAACCTTGTTGATGCTCAGCGTGTCATCCTCGCTAACAATGTAGATCCTCGGAGAATAGCGGGAAAAGTCCAGGCTTGATAACAGCATTAGCGCTTCGCTAGTATGCCCACCTGTTGCCCCATGAGTTGATGAGAATGCGAGAACGTTGGTCTGAGTGACCTGAACCGAGGAAGACAGCCAATGTGCATGTTTCCCCCTCTCTTCTCTTTCGTGGCTTTGGCGAACTGTTCGTGGACAACACCACATATAGTCTGGTCAGCAGCAACAGAGCGAGAACTGCGACGATTCGGGTGAACATGTTCTAGTCAGTGTCCTACCGTCATATGGATCTGATAGCACTCAGACAAGGTAGAACTGCAGCACTTACCAGATGCTGGCAAATATGGACCTGGGAACATTCCACTGCCAATCAATTTGCTTGGTTTTGGCCTTGTCCGCGACATGGATCTACAACTCGTGCGCGAACTGCGCAACTCGATCAAAGACTGCTCGGAGAGAGGTCTCGCCGTTGCCGGTAAATGGTACATCGCTGCACTCTGTCGTATGAACCTAACATTAAAGATACATTGCTATTAGGTCGGCCGAGCTTTATCTTTCGATTCCACAACACAAACGAGACGCGCTCGTTGATGAGTCAAGATCTGGATTCTCGACCTCGACTCCTGCCCGTTCACGCTCACCGCACTCTTCGTTTGCATTTGCTGCATCGCCAACCCCAGCTGTTGGATCGACTGACGCATCCGAGACCCATACGGCCTCTGAGTCATCTCCGAGTAAAGAACATGACACTGAACTTGAGCAGGCAGAGGAAGCCGCTATTCTTGCGGCTCAGTCGTATGTCACGTCCAAAGACTTTAGCAGAGCGGTACACGTGCTGCGCAACTGTCGGAGTGCCAAGGCTCAGTTTATATCTACATACTGCCAGTTTTTGGTGGGTCCGGTCGACAGAGCCTCCAAAAGCTGATGGTTGACACGCGAACAAAGATCAGCGAAAAGAAGACGGAAAGGGATTGGTATAAGCACAACAGTAAGATGGATCCAAGCACATCTCTGAACAACTTGCTGACTCGATCACGTCCAGACATACGAGGGCATCCTCCTATACCTTTTAACCGATCACCACTGTACCACCTCGAATCCGTCAAGAATGCTGTTGATCCTTGGTTGCTCTTCCTGTACGAGTATCTCCTTTTGGACTTTCTTGTGAACGGCTTCATCTCCGCAACTTGATAGGAAGGGCCTTTTCCTCTCGCGTCTGAACAGAAGAGAAGAAGCGATCGAGAGTATCATCTTGTCTATCGATGGGTACCCATGGAATTGGTCCGCATGGTCCCTGCTGGGACGGTGTATCGGGGACGGAGAAGAAGTCAGTCAATCCGTACCCCCAACTCTGGACGCGACTGATGTTCTCAGTTGTCATCCCTGCTCCCACTGCTCCCACTGCCTGCAACCCACCCCCTTATGCAATTTTTCCAAATCAAGACGATGAACGAGCTTAACAGTCCAACAGAGAACGAACTGGTGATGTGCGATCGTCTTTTGGGTGAGGACTTTTTCCGAGGGAACCCGTGGGTGATGAGTCTACGTGCTTGCGTACTATATCACTTGCACGGTCAGCGGATACTTTCTTTATTATTTGTAAGCACTAAGCTCATGTACCTTTGATAGACTTTGGACAAGCCGAAAAGCAGTTTGAAAAAATTCTTGCCGTCGCCCCATACCGAGTGGATGACATTGACGTGTATTCCAACATACTCTATGTCACTGAAAACCGTCTAAAGCTTTCTCGGCTTGCGCACGAGTTTCTCGAGCTTGACAAGGATCGACCTGAAGTGTGTTGTCTTGTCGGTAAGTCATATTTCGCTCGGCATCAACTTGGTGCTGTAAATTGACGAGACTGGTTCAGGGAATCACTATTCGCTTCGCGCAGAGCACGAGAAGGCTGTCAAGTACTTTAGACGTGCGACGGAACTAGACCGGACATATCTGTCGGCTTGGACACTCATGGGTCATGAATACGTTGAAATGAAGAACTCGCATGCGGCAATCGAGGCGTACCGACGTGCTGTTGGTCAGTGGTGATATCCAGAGATGAATGCGAACCCAACCCATTGTAGATGTCAACAGGAAGGACTATAGAGCATGGTACGGTCTTGGCCAGGCTTACGAACTGCTCAGCATGCACCAATACGCGCTCTATTATTATCAACGGGCTACGGCTCTTCGGTATGTATTTATGATCTCCTTTCTGTCTCCCTGACTTCACGGCTCCAGCCCATATGATGTACGCCTGTGGCAGGCACAAGCGTCTTGTTACGAGGAAATTGGCCAGTAAGGGAATGGCCATTTGTACGCGGTAGACAAACGCTGACCGTGTTTCTGGTAGGACAAGGGATGCGGTAGAATGCCTTAAGCGTGCCTTGCTTGGGGCTGATGCGCGAGAAACGACGATCAACTTGAAGCTGGCAAAGTTGTATGAGGAACTGGACGAGCCCGCTGAGGCTGTTGCATATCACAGAAGGGTGGTCGAGATATGTCTGGCAGAAGGTATGTTCATGCATACGGTACGTTGTGGAATCTGCTCACGCGATGCAGAGCGGCCAGTGCAGGACTATGCCAAGTCTAGCATTTGTGTTGCTCGGCACCAAATGATGACTGCTGGAGGGGATCTATCGCTTGCGAAGGAGTACCTTGAGCGGGTTGCGAGCAGCAATGCTGAGGAGGTGACACTGGCGACGGACTGGCTTAAGAAGCTAAAGTCTGTATTATTTGTGCGACCGAGTGAATGAACGGCCCACCCTAAATGCGGATCTAGACGGGCGCTTATTCACGCGGTCACGGGGCTTGTCATCACCCAAAGCAGACCAAACATACAAAACCCAAGGAAATGTCCAACACACAAAACTCGTCTTTTACCCAGAGCTTTCCTTCTCCCCATAACGATCAAGTCTCACCGAATTCCTACCAGCCTACCGTCGCTGGCCCCTCCTCGACACCGGAACACAAGTCAGACGAGGAACTCCAAATCATCCACCAAACCGCGGCGGGGTGTGTACACATCCAGCCCTATCGAAACCTGCTTATCTATGCCTCTCAAGCTTTGCCGCTTGCCTTGTAGCCGACCATGCCACTGTCCTATACCCAGATGTGGACACACCCTTTACCGACGTGGCCGACGCCGTTAACAGGCTATTGCCGTATCACGTCTTCCAGCAGCCAGTCGAGGACTTGGAACCACCCCTGAAACGCAAGCGGTTAAAGGGCAAAGAAAAGGCGCGACCTGACGAAATCCAACAGGAAATAGAAGGTAAGTAGAGTTTGCTCGACCCTATCGCCCTTCTTGATTCTATCGCTTTAGATACCCGCTTTGCTTTAAATTGTTACAAACGGCTCAAGAGGCTCGAAGACCGACTCTACCGTACCAAAATCAGGGCAGGCACAGTGAGTAGTTGTCACTTCGCTCGTTGCCTCTTTCTACAAGAATTACAGCGACCTTTCCCTGACGGGCAAGCATATGTCCTAGCTCACTCAATCCTAGAGGTTGAAAGGTCAGAAACAGCCGTTGTCAGCTCCGACTTACGAAATGCGAGAAACGAACTCGATGCGATACAACGCGAAAAGCGGTCTTCGTCCGCTGCACATCCAACTGTAACGACATTTCGACCGACATACTATGCTCAAACGACGCCTTCCCAGTACTACCGCACATACTCTTATGCTTATACACATCCATACAATCCCGGCGCACAGGGAACCTCTACCGTATACACTACCCCATTGACTGTGCCTCAGGCTCCTGCTGGTACTCCCAGCTACACTCCGTCGACAGGTCCCATACCGGTGCAGCTACCTGTCACCTCCCTCTCGGCCTTGCATGCACTTGGAATAGTGCCTGTTCCAGCAGCGTCTGTGTCATCCTCGGATCAACCCCAACCAGCTGCAGTCCTCAAAGGGTCTACGTCCAATGGCACAATGTTGAGCTTGGACATCAATGTTTCGCTACTTCAGTCGGCCCAGATGAGTGGCTTGGCGATCTTGTTGAATTCGTTGATGTCACGGGGTGGTGCGGGAACAGGAAAGACTAGCGCGACTACCACCGCAAACTCGCAGGCCTCCACTGGGCAGCCCCTTCCGAATGATATTACCTCGGAGACCACTAGCGTCAGCGTGCCGGTCGCTCAGAAAAAGGGGGATGGGACCGGGTAATAGATGTAACGATCATTGTGCTGCACGAAACTCTAATCAAGATGAAATTAATTTTAATCTGAGGACCCTTCGAATCTGTGAGTCTGGAGGACAAACAGATGGCCTTTAAATGTCAATCTATGCCAAGGACCTGGTGCCAAGACTGCAAAAAAGATGAGAGGATTTTTGTCCGAGACACTTTTCCAAGGTAATTGCCCAACCCCAACTTTTTACTTGGTACGTAGCAAGGGATACTCGACTAATTTGACCTTTGAGTGTGCAGACAGTGTTTCAAGTTTGCCATGGTCTAGCTCATAGGTTTAATGCTCTCAACAATTGTGTTCTCCTTCCTCAGTACTCGAGCATTGGGGCTGCGGTGTTGACAACTCCGGGAAACCGATGGGGCGTTACGGTGCGGGGCAGGTTCAGCCTCACGTTGTACAGATGGCAATTAGACCACACGGCAGTTCCGAGCGACACTACAGCAGGGAAGTGATATGTTCCTACAAGTTTATAAGTGGTCAAATAAATGCAAGACCCAACAGGGTCCACCACCATGCACGATACAGAGTACCCCAGCCTTCCTCTTTGACAATCTTTCTTGTACAGTCAATCAGACCAACGTATGGTTCCTGCTCGGTTCTCAGACTAGGGAATTCGAATTCAGTACTCATAGCTTGTAGACGAACTTTGTAAACGCACCTGATGACGTCTTCACTCGTTCCTGCATATTCCACCGCTTCTTGTACATCCCCATTTGCCTGGGAGATGGAGTCGGATTCGGGCGCGTCATGGTTCCGTTGTACAGCGAGCCTGATCAAAGCGACCTCGAGGGGAGTGAGGACAAGGACGCCAGCTAGCACTAGGACAAGGCAGACGATTAGTCTGATTGTAGAGACATCTTCCCCGGGCAGTTGATCGCGTTGACTGAGTTCAGGGAAGAATAAGCGTCGAAGTGTCCCAAGAACAAGAATGATGAATGCCGTCTGCGAGAACTGTGCTGCAACAAGACCAGGCATCCGGTACAGGATCCATGGGCGTTCTCGTTCTGCGGATGTCAAGAGAATACGGAGAGAATAGCTGGCATTGAAGTAGGGCAGCTTATGTGTTGTGGTGATCGCTCTGTCGCATTATTGGGCACCGCGATTTGAAACTTGGTAGGAAAGATGTCTTACCGGGTGATGATGATCGTGAGGGGCAAAAAAAGGATGGCCAGAAGGACGTAGGCCAGCGCCCCCGCCACACTGGTGACTACAGGACTAGTCTCGACAAAGCGAACGTTTCCGAAGCTCATCAGGCGCGATACAAATAGAGTCGCGGTGAAGGGGATTGACAAAAGGGTAGGCACTGTGTAATCGTCAGTGGTTTCTTGGGTTTATCGAGAACGAAGCGTACCAAGTCCCTTGTACAACCCTGACCATCCCTGTTGTTTCCAAACCGTTCTCAGACGCCGAATATCAACGCAGGATGGGCCAGCATACCTCAATTCGGCGGACCCTCCCCAACATGGCGAAGAAGGAAGTGATGACTGGGCCTGTACGTGGTTCTTCTCCATCCTCTGGATCGAGCCGGACACCTCTTGGGTTGTAGTTCGCCCTGAGCCTGATGACTGCACCAGTAAGGGGTACCCCTGGCAGGATCGCTAGCAGAATCACAAACGATACCACCCCGACCAGCGATAATAAGACGATGAAAGCGACGACGAGCGGAATCTCCATCATGGTTGGGGTTGAACAGATCACTGCCTGGCACTTGTCCAGTCAGATACACCTCTAATTCACAACGGAGCCATAGAACAAGACAAGACACTAAGTGAATGCACCAGTGAGACAACCCAACATCGTCAACCACCAGGCACGATATAAAGCACCCCAACCCTCTTCATCAACAATCCTTTTAGCACAGTCAACCAGACCAATATATGGTTCCCTCTCGGTTCTCAGACTGCAGGAATTAAATTTGAGTACTTGATAGTTCTGGACGAAACGTGAAAATGTACCCAATAACGTCCTCGTTGGCTCCAGCATACTCGACCGTCTCTTCTACATCACCGCCTTCTTCCTGTGCGATCGAGTTGTATTCAGGCGCTGCATGATTTCGCTGTATAGCGAGTCTGATGGAAATGACCTCAAGTGGCGTGAGGACAATTGTACTAGCCAGCGACAAGGCAAAGAACATGACCAGTCTGAATACAGGGATGTTTTCCCTCGGTGGCAGGCCAGGTTCAGCAAGCTCGGGGAGGAGTAGGTATCGGACTGTTCTCAGACCGAGCACGACGTATGCGACATGTGAAACCTGCGCTGCAAGAAGGCCAGGTGTTAGATAAAGGATCCATGGACGCCGGCGTTCTGTGGGTGTCAGGAGAATACGGAGGGAATAGAGGGCATTGAAGTAGGGTAGCTTGTGAGGGGTAGTGATCGCTCTGCCATGTCATGAGCCTTGCGGAAACCCTGATCAGAACGACGGCTTACCTGTCGGTGATAATCGTTTCAGGCAAAGAAATAAGCATGGCAAACAGGCAATATGCCAGGGTCCCAAGGACGCCGGTGGATGGCGTGCTATATGTCCCGTGGCGAAGGTTACTATCGCTCAAGAACAGCAAAAGAAACACAGTGACGATCAAGGTTGCCAAGACCGTTGGCACTGTTTCATGTCAGAGACTCTTCGGGTCCACTGGGAACGAAACGCACTGAGTCCCTTGTACAACCCCGGCCATCCCTGGACGTTTCAGAGCGCGGGGAGTTCTTAGATATAAGGGCATTAAGACCGAGTGAGGGGCATACCTCGATCTTGTACACTCTTACCAACATAGCAAAGAAGGAAGTTATAACTGGGCCAGTGTGAGGTTGTACACCGCCTTCTGGGTCGAGCTGGAGGCCCTTTGGATTGTAGTGAGCCCTGAACCTTACGAGGGCACCGGTGAGCGGCACTAGGATCGCCAACGAAATTGCTAGCGATCCCACTAGTAGCAGCGTGTCTGTGAAGGAAAGCATCGTAGTCGCGGAGAGGACGAGGGTGGACACGCCAGCTATTTCCAGGATCCTCACGGCAAGTGCCTTGACTGCGCAAATTTGCCACACCTCTCTTGGACCCGAACCATCACCATCCTCCCCCCCACAGTCAGCTTCATTTCTCGCTGTTGAGCGCCAGTCTCAGAACCAACACAACGACAACTTTGTTTCCTTTGGGGATTACGCCTTCTGTCGACGTTGCAGCCCAATGTCCTGGGCACACCTTGATTAGTCGCCTTTGTTTTTTTTTTTTGTGCCGATGCGAATACTAGATTCATTTTGTCTGGTTCAAAATTTCATCTTGCTGCCCGAAATCAACTCAATTCTGGTATTTTTCAACATCCAGGAGATCGTTTCAAACAGTGATACTCCCATCAGTGGAGCTGGTGCGCACATTTTCATCCTCGCGAAAATCTACATTTGTAGAATTTTTTTCGGATTTAAAATGCAATTCTCACTGGCCGTATATGTGGTATCGAGGGCCCACAGTCTTTTATGACACTGAGAGTTTCATCTCTCAACTGCGCACTTCTTTGGACGGTGCTCACTGAAGAAATGATCATGCACGAGTGCTCGATCCTTTCAGCCTCTCCTTTGAGTTTTTCTTGCCCATTAATTGGTTTTTTTATACAGTACAGGTGCGTCTGCAGGTTCAGTATCTTGGGAATTGCTGCTCCTGATTAAAGCCTTTTCACTTCCTGCTTGTTACAAGTACACACCAGTAGCATGGATATGTCACTGGTCGTCTGATGAATGTTATCTGCATGACCTCCTGGATGAATGACCCCCAAGTCGTTTGTTGTCTACCCAAGATGCACTGTCCGTCCCACACTCTCCTGGTCAAGCCCTAGGTTACCGGTTTGTTTTCTCTACCGTCGCAGGGACATTGCTTCAGATCCTCTACCCTTTCCCGTCATCCAGTCTTTGTCCGACTGCTCACACGATCACCACTCGAACGGTGTTTGTTCTACTCGTGCACACCTCGCATCGTGGCTGTCTAGCCTTCTATTTTGTCTGTCTCTCGCCTACCCCCACTGGCTGGTCTATCGTTGCGCAACTCCTTCTGTCTCTCAGATGCCTGCACACTGGGAATGTCTCTTACTCTTTGCGCTTGGTCTCTGTCCACCTGTCCATCCAAAGGTTCCCGATGACCCTCTGTACCGCGTTTATTCCCTGTGTGCAGTAGATAGAGAAATACAGTTTTTCTTTTGCCACATGCATTGACTCTCCGACGACTGGAGTGCTGCAACCCTTTCGTTCTTCCGTCTCCCTTGTCTCTCACCACACCCAAGCGGAGTGGTGACCTTTCCCGTTGCCCCGTATTTCTCGTCCACATCTCACCTTTGTGTTCATGTCTACTGAAGGTGACATTGAGTCCAATAGAGTTAGTCTGGAACGAATCCGATTTTTTCTTGTTTTCTTACCAAGCGCCCAGAAGGCTGCCCTTGATAGACTAAGATTCCGCAAGACAACACGTCAGGATACCTTTGACTCCGATTCCTCACCATCAAACGACCCAGCTCTTCTCTTCAGCGCACCGCCCCCTCAGCCCAGGGATGCGTCGACCCCCAGTCGCTACCAACCGCCCTCCACACCGTCGACAACTCACGGAATCGTTCTCGTCCCCAACTCTAGTCCAATTGTTCCAGAAGCCCAACACCAACCCCACGCTCTCCATCAGCCCCAGAATGTACACGACGTGCTACCATTGGCCGGCCCAAGTCATCCCAGCCCATGGAGCCAAACTGCCCATCTCCACCAACAAGACCCACTCTCAGCTTCCAGTGGGTTTGTAAACGGTAGCAGGGCAGTTTACGCGTCGTTCACGCGCAATCATGGTGGAGATGTACGCAGGTTGTCTGAGGTAGACGGCTACGCCGAAGATGGGCCTCCCAGAAAGCGTATCAACCGCGGAGACACGTTCCCTATGCCAAGTACCCAGCCTCCCGATTCTCCCGAGATCCAACGCTTGGGACAGCGGCGCAAAGCGAACGTGAGCCTGGGTGGAATATCGACATCCTCTGAAGACTCCATGCCAGATGTTCGGCATTCTCTCGAACTGTCGACTACTGGTCCATCTCGCATACTTCGAGGACAGCGTCCTGGTTCTTCAGACTCTACAGAGTCTCGGAGTGCGGTGCATAACAAGGATTCTTTCGCCAAGTTCAGGCTTTCCTATATCGTTCGTGATACCCGTGATGTGCAGGCCGCTTGGATACAGGCTGGTGGAGATGAGAGGAAGGCAGCCAGTCTCTTGGACGATCCTCTATGGCACCCTCCATCGTCCAGCATCGAATTGAAATCGCCCAAGCACAATATTGCCTCAGATCCACCCGCAGAAACCGGCAGGGTCACGGAATTCGATGAGGCCACGAAGGCTAATCGTGCTGCTCTGAGGGAAAAGGCCAAAAAGTCTTCCATCTATGCGAATAGAGCTGTGCTAGATACCAACCAACCTCCGCCGACGTCTGCAGTTTCAACATCATCCAACCCCATGGTGGCATCGCCGACATCGCCCTCAACACCACTCGTTGTCCCACGACGTAGACGTATCAATAAAGTTGTCTTGTCTGACTCGGATCAATCGGAGAGCGAGGATGAAAGCAGCCGCTCCCGCTCACCAGTCAATAACACCGCACTGGTTGCATTGGACTTTCTCAACAAGGCAAACACAGATGGGTTGCAGGAGCTCACCGGTATGGTTTGCGGAGTGCAATTCCGGTCCGAGTTTGCTGAATTATCATCAGGTTGCAGTTCGGAGCAAGCCGACAAGATTATATCTCTCAGACCTTTTGCCTCGGTTGACGACCTCAATAGCAAGCTGAGTCAGGGTAAGAAGAAGGCAGGACCCGCCGGCATAAGTCCTCGGTTATTTGAGGACTGTCAAAGAGTGCTTGGTGGCTATGGTGCAGTTGACAGCGTTCTCGAGAAATGCGAGCGTATAGGTGCAAGCCTACGTGCAGCCATCGCGTCCTGGTCTACGGATGGCGTCACCAATAAGGGCAAGAGCAAAGAGGATGTGTCGAAAAATGGGTCCGTTGATTTGGAAGATGGTTCGTTGAACCTCAACTCTGTCAAGTCGGCGACGAAGGAGTATTTTACGAAACAACCTGCAATGTTAAACCCGGAAGTGGTGTTGAAGGACTATCAGTTGTTGGGTATCAATTGGCTAGACTTGCTTTATAGAAGGGAGTATAGTTGCATACTTGCCGATGAGATGGGTGAGTGAGTTCAGAATCGCTTGTATACCACTCGCTAATCCACGTGCTAGGACTTGGTAAAACGATTCAGGTCATCAGCTTCTTTGCCCACCTAAAGGAACGAGGGAACGTTGGACCACATCTCGTCATAGTGCCGTATGTCTTGTACCCCTTATCAGGTGTCTGATAACCAACGCCATGATATAGATCGTCAACGCTGGAAAACTGGTGTAGAGAATTTGCCCGCTTCGTACCTTCAATATCGATTCAGACATACTATGCTGGTAAAGATGACCGGCCGACATTACGTCAAACCCTCATCGACACTCAACGTCGCCGTGGCAAGGACAGTGGGTGGGAAGTCCTCATTACGACGTATAACCTAGCACAGGGTGATGAAAAGGATCGCAAGTTCTTCCGAAGGATAGAGTGGGATGTGAGTCCGCTTGAGTCGCATAGATACCACCTGCTCACGAATATTGTAGTGTATCGTCTTCGATGAGGGCCATGTCTTGAAGAATTTCCAGTCTCAACGATACCAGGCTCTGTTAAAGTTTGACGCCAGGTGGCGCCTTCTATTAACCGGTACACCTCTGCAGAACAATCTACAAGAACTTGTGGTAGGATATTACTGTTCGGTATGAAGTGTCGGATTTCTGATCTTGCCGTAGTCGCTACTCAACTTTATTCTTCCAAACCTGCTTGGGGAGACTATGGATTCATTACGGGCGATTTTCAAAACAAAGGGTGATGCCAAAGTCGCATTGCTTTCCCAGGAGCGAATATCACGCGCAAAGAAGATGATGACACCTTTTGTCCTTCGGCGACGGAAGGATCAAGTATGTCCCTGGAATCCTTAGTGTACTTGCTTCACTCACTTTTTTTCCAGGTGCTCAAGGACCTCCCTCAGAAGACGGAGCGAATAGAGTGGTGTGAAATGAATGCGATGCAGAGGTCAATTTACAACGATGCCCTACAACGATCTAGGAAGACTATCCTAGAAGTGGTTTCCAATACTCCCAGCACGTCGGGCGCTTCGACTCCAAACGGCACTGTCGAACTTGGGAAGAAAAAAGCTGCAAAGACTGCGCGACCAAAGGACAAGTATGCCGAGAACAGCTCAAACGTGTTGATGGAGCTCCGGAAGGCAGCTTCACATCCGATGCTCTTTAGAAAACTTTATACAGATCAGGCCCTTACGTCCATCACCAAAGTACTACTGAAAGAACCCGATTTTAAAAAACGCGGGGCTATATTTCAGTATGTCAAGGAGGACATGGAGGTTATGACGGATGCCGAATTGCAATTCTTTTGCCAGGGCTACAAGGTCTGTGTTGTTATCTGACGGATCGTTGATGTTGCTGACGGGCAAACAAGTCAACGCGAAAGTACCTTCAAGAGGAAAAGTGTTTCGTTGACGCTGGCAAAGTGACTGTGCTGTTACGGCTTCTTGAGGACTATGCCCAGCAAAAGCGCAAGGTCTTGATTTTCTCTCAGGCAAGTCAACTTTAATTGCAATGAACGACGCTGATGTGATGTGCGACACAGTTTACCCAAATTCTGGACATTCTCCAGGCGATACTGAAGCAGAAGAATATCAAGTACCTCCTGTTAACTGGTTCGACCGCTGTAGACGTCCGACAATCTTTGGTTGATGAGTTCACGGATGATGGTTCTATCCCTGTCTTCCTGCTCTCTACAAAAGCCGGGGGTATGGGAATAAATCTGACGGCGGCCAGCGTCGTGATCATGTAAGTCGGGGTGATGGCTATCGTATACCTTTCTCACTTTTACCATAGGTTTGACCAAGATTTTAATCCTCACAACGATCGACAGGCACAGGATCGTGCGTACCGGATAGGGCAGAAACGGGATGTTGACGTGGTGAAGCTAATAACGCGAGGCACGATCGAGGAAGACATGTTGCGTCTGGGTGAAACCAAGTTGGCACTGGATGAAGCGGTAGCAGGGGATGGCGAAGAGATGGAGGGGGACAGGGGCGAGAGCAAGCACGAGAAGGAGCTGAAGATGTCGCTGATGAACGTGCTCAGAAAGCAACTGGAACGACAGGACAAGTACTAGACCATGTGCAAGCCCATCCACCACATCAAGTTGATGAATTTCACGCCAAAAGTCATGTCATTGTGTAGTATACATGGATCATACCCTCTGCATCTTGCAACCTTTTACGCGAAGACAGATAGACCGCGTATCAAGCGGTCGACGCTGGCACGGAAGTAGTCGTTGTCAATGCCTTGCTCGCGCGAGTCCATTGGTACCAGCGGATTTCTGACCGCATAGTCCACAAAGGGACCGCTGTAGATCTGTCTGAGGACGAAGCGTAGACCATCCGTGACCGGATCGCTGAGACAGACAAACTTGTAGCCTGACAGGGTTTCGTACAGGTGAAGTTTGTATGCAGAGGTGCGGTAGCTCGTAAACTGTTCATCTCTAAAGAAGACGACTGAGAGGATGCAGAAGGACAGGCGACGGATGCGTTACCTCGCGGAGAGTTTCTTGATCATGTTGCGCAAGGACAAGACGACACCATAGACGAGCTTTGCTTCCTCGTCAAACGGAAGGGTATTTGACCGTTGGACATCGGGCTGTGGTTGGGCTGGGCCAGAGGGGTCTTGGCCAATCGCGACGACGAAGCCGGTGGAGGAAGAGAGGGTGTTGCGTGGGCTGGTCAAGGCAGAGCCAGTCGATGTGGTGCTGTCCACGGCTTGTGGTGCGACAGCGCGAGAGACGGCGGTGACGATACCGCCCTCGACGGCGGGCTTCAGTGGTCTCGTTCGATGCCAGTCCTGGTAGTAAACGCAGGCGCAGTGTCTGGTGTTGTCGCATCACCGGACTGGTCTCTCTCAGACCGGTGCTGCTTACCTGTCGAAGATGTAGAGGCTGTAGATGGTCATCTTGGTGTGAATTTAACCGTCGTCACCATGCCCGACGTCGAGCTCGCTCCCGATCCACCGCCCGAGACGTTCCCCGACGCTGGCCCTGTCCCGCTGTCCTTTCCCGCCATTCTCCGCAACGCAACGCTCTCAGATCGCTTCGCTCATCTCCACCTCTCCTCCCAGGATCCCGCTCGGTCTCACCACCGCAAGATCAAGAAAGAGAGGGCAGAGCCAGAAGGAAAGCGCTGGGTCAGACGGCGCGAGAATGGTGCTCTTCCCGTTCACCCCGCTGAGCTGGACTGACCGAATTCATAGCCAAGTTCGTGCACAACCCACACGTTGTGCTCCCAACTGGCAGCGCTGATCTGGCCCATCCGCTCCAAGTACCGCTGTCTACGTTCCCCCATCCCCTTCCCAGCTACCTTCCCCGTACCCTTGTTCTGCCCCCCTCTCGCCCTCCTCCTACCCTCCCATCCACGTCCTCCGCTGGCCTCTTCTCCCTCTCTCTACGTGGTGTGCGCCGCGCTCTCCGTGCCCGTCCTTCCTCTGCTTCCCTCGTGAAAGCCATCGAAGCCCATATCTCAACATGGCTCCTGGGCGGAACTTATTGGAATCCAGATCAAGCAAAGGATACCCTCTCTTTCCCCGGAGACCCAGTTGGTGGTAGAGAAGACATCAGAGAAGTCTGCAGGGAAGCCGGCAGACTCGTCTGGGCCGTCAAAGCAACTGAATGCCCCGATCATACCGACGGTGGTTTCGAACGATACGTCGTCCACTGCGTCGCCAGGTGGTACGGCGTCATCAGCTTCAGTACGCACCCCGTCACGCCCTCCCTCGCGCGCTGACATCGCCCCGATCAGGCAAGGAGAGGGACGGACATCGGCTCACGTATCTCCTTCGTCCCAACATCACCCGCCCGGACCCGCGTTTTCCTGCATCGCAGACGCTGGATACCCCGCCTGCGACCGACGGCTCTGATTTCCATGTCTCCGACGCCAGCCTTTCCGATTACAACACAACGGACGCCTCCGACGTTGACTCGGCCGCTGGCGATCTCGCTGACACCCGTTCACTCTCCGACATCCAGGAATCCCGTCCTTTGTCCCCCGCATCTTGGTCCGTCGTCGGCGGGTCCGACTTTGCCATCGACTCGGAGAACGACACGGACGAGCGTGGTTTCGCTGCGTCCGTGGAATCCCTCTCGTTGTCTGTGCATGCTGAGCAGGACGATGAGTCTGTGGCACCAGACACGACGCTAACGCCCTCTCGCGCACGCCTTGACCGGGATCACTTGCGGACATTGTATCCTCGCTCCACTTCTTCTCCTTCTCCAGCTCGTCGATCCTCACTTCGCCTCACCGCTCGCAAGCTGGGTGCAAGACGGAGAAAAGCCAAGAATGACAATAAAGTGCTCGCTGGGGCTATAGGGAACAAGAGCTCCTTCTACGATTACCTCTTTTCCTGAATTTTGTTTTGTGGATCCCGACTAGCGAGCCCGTACACCTGCTGCACCTCATATTAGGTCTGTACATGTGTCTATCGTACATTTCTAGTGGTAAATGGTTTAGCCTGTCTGTCCGTTATTGTGTAAAGATCCTTGTCAATAGGTATAATGTCGATCCTCCCAGGCGCTTTATGACACGTCAGTTTGCGCTTCAGTTCCTCCCAGAGACAAGAAGAACTCACCACAAAGTTCGTGATCGCAGCAAATGCTAGAATGAATATCAAATATCCCTTGGTCCGCGACACGCTCGTGTCCGAGCCAAATGTGTTCGAAGAATCCGCACCTGAGAGAATCAACAAGAGGAGCACGCCCTGCACCACGTCTCAGCACCAACACCCCGAAGAGCGCATCTCACTCACGTTAGACAAGACCCACGTCAACAGCACGTTGGTCCGCACGTTTGCATAATAGTCCATTGCGGCCTGCTCCTTCTCCCGCTCACTCATTACCTTTGCCTTTTTCTTTTGCCCCTGCTTGGCCTTGGCCTGTGCCGCCACATCGGCAAACTTGGCGGCACGCAGCGCGTCGAGTGCTTCCTCATAGATCCCGTTCACGTCTGCCGCCTCTGCGAGCATCTTGATGTCCACTTGTGAATGCGAGTCCTGCACGGCGGCTCCAAGATCAGCGCTGGGCACTGTGTCTTGTTTCGTCCCCCATGATATCTAGCGCGTTCAGAACAATGTCAGTCAGAGGCGGGTGGGACAAGACAGACAAGACAGACGTCGTTTAGATTAGAAAACGCAAATCTAGGATCCATGCATCAGTCGGTTGTTCCACAGTAGCTGTCAGGTATCTCACATGCTGAGGATGCAGATGTATGTCGGAGTCAGCAACAGGTATTGCGCAAAACTTGTCACTAGATGCCATGGGTCGAATGCAAGCAGACTACTCAAGACATAGACTATATGGCCAGGGTCCATGCCCCAAGACAAACGATCAGCAGGTCCCCGAGTTGTGCAGGGATCGGAACTTACCTCCGTACGTCACAATAATGCTTAATAGCACAACACTTCCTCCGGCCTGTGTGGCAACAACTACCCCACAGAGCACGGATGCGATGATTAGGTAGATCATCAACACAGCTAGAAAGATGGACGCAAGCTTGTATTTTAGATGGGCACTAGAGCACACTCAGTGTCGACGACCACTCAGAAGGAAAATTGGACGCACGCTCTCGGTTTGTTCCCCATTGACATGACGAAACAGGATATGATAATAGAGGCCAGGAAATACTTGGTCCATCAGAACATAGCTCGTCGAATAGGGAATGCAACGCACTTGAACTATTGCATTGAAATACTGGATGCTCGTTAACCCGAATGATTTGTTCTCCAAGGATGAGCTGAGTATAACCTATATTGCGTCGGCGTCAGTCATACGGACCAACCAACATGCATCAGTCGCTCACAAAGAAGAGATAAAAGTTTCCCTGAACCAACCTTCTCAGCACCACAACGCATATATCACAGGGAACTTACGATCCCAAACCACGTAAATACCATGTTGGTGCAGTTGTACACTGTTTCCATAAGTAGCGACACCTTCCTCCATGGACTATGCCCGCTACGCATGATCTGACCGACATGTGCGATAGCATAGACTGCAGCGAAGAAAGAACCATTCAACCACCGCCGACGCTGAGATATAAACTCTGGGAGTGATTCAGGAACATCAGTCTCGCCAATCGCCCCCTTGACATATTTTAACACCCTGAGAAACAAATGAAGGAATTGATGTCAAAGACAGTGGGAGCACCGTACCAGCTAGAGTTGTATTTGGCGATCAGCTCGAAACAAAGAATACGCTATAAGCTATGAACTCAGAATTCTGCGATGAATGCAAGACGCTCACATCCTCCGCGAGATCTGTGGTCCCATCAGTGCACAAGCTATAGAAAACTGTGAGCTACCTACACATATTTGATGTGAAGATATCTGTATCACTCCCGTGGAGAATCTCGCCTTTAAAATATGAAGCTAGAGGGCCACGACCATTCTTGTCGTTCTGCAGAGCAATGTACCTGTGCGCCTCATCAGGAACCACAACATCCCAATGCCTTGTGCACACACCTATAAGCAGAAAATGCGCCAGGCTACGTCCATGTGAATCTTAGTTTTCTGCCCGGACGAGGTATGTTTACCAAAACACTGATGTACCCAAACATACTTTCAGTGGGCTTATCCAGGATATTGCTCAGTTTGTATTCAAAGTTCTGCGCAGCGACTTGCAAGGACGATCAGCACAGGGAGGATAATCATGCGAGTCACTGTACCCAATGGGTTTAAGAGGTATTTCCAGTTCTTGCCCTTGTAAACCGCAATCTCACCACAAGCGCCGCCGACATTTGAATTGACGTCAAATGTTTTCCACAGACGATAGATGCTGTTGTTTCCCGGGCGGGTACCAACGTCCAATAGCACACACACATTTGGCTACAACACGGTTGGTTAGGTTCTGCATAGGTTTTTTTTCCTGGTTCCACCCACTTGCAACATTGGCGCAAACGCATTAAAGAACCATCGGTGACTGTTGATCTTCTTCTGGTTCTTTTCCTTCATGCAGAAAATGATTTGCGTGGGTACGATGCCTTTATCTGGATACTTGAATTGGATATTTGGATCCAAGGCAAAGGAGGTCGTGTATTCAAATAGATGGGCGGTCACTTCCTTGTTGTTTACAGTGTTTTTCATGTGGTCTCCAGGTTGGTAGACACCTAGCAGAGTTAGACAGTCAAGAACGCGGGGATGAACCTTCTTTCGCCCATCTGCGACGATACAGACTACAACCTACAATAGCATCAGACCGAAAAAATAAGTAAGGCTTGTCAGAATGGCCAACCTTCTTCCATGCGTCTGGACCCCATGTTTGCGAGTTTTTACGGGAGCAGAGATGTGCGATATTCCGCATCACACCATACATGGTCCTGCAAAACAAGACCTCATCTTCCTAAACCAATCGGTCGTTAGCACGCTAAAAAAAGAATGACGACTTGAGAAACGAGACGCACATTATACATAGTGATAACAATAAATAGCTCAGTAGTACGACCACTCTCGTTCTGGCGAAGGAAGAACTTTTCCTTCTCAAAGTCATCGGGGTCGCAGGTAACGGCAGTATACCGAGTTTTAGTCATTTCCTGTTCCCCTCGATAAGGCAGAACAAGCTTGGGTGGGACGCTCAAATCGACGACCAGGTTACCATTGGTGAGCTGGACACGCTTCCTTTTGAGTCTACGCCGGACCCGACCAATGGGGGCAGGCCCAAAGTGCATAGTCGCGATTGGTGTCTCGGGTTCGATCGAGGTAGATAAAGAAGGCGTCCGCTCACTCTCTTGGTACCCATCGTCGTCCGGGACGTCTGCGTACTGGGATATGTCGTACCCCTCATTATATTCGTCATGATTGAACTTTTCGGAAACATAGTTTGGATCGTGGTGTTTGGAATGGCCAGTGTACTGAATAACATTATTCGCATCTAGTCTGTAGTCCTCATCGTCGCCAAAAGGAGTCGGGGAACGTGACCGCGGTGGATGATAGGATTGACGGGGATATACACCGGAAGCAAACGCCTCTGTATCATGCTGAAAGTGGTCAACAGAACCACTGTAGAGACTATTTGAACCATGTGGCGCGTATACGGTCGTTGTAGAGCTGAAAGGAGTGCCAACGACATGAACCGCTGGTGGTTGAGGGAGAGAACGGTTGGAAAGTTGGCTGTGTTGGCTATACTGAGAGATGGGCCGCGTATCCGAGTGGTCGGTGTAGACTGAAGTCGGTCTCGAGTCAATGAATGGATCATGGTCTTGAGTAGATGATGGAGGGTCTTCGAGGTCGAGGGTTTCACCTGTCATGATGGTGGGCAAGAGCTGGCCTGGCTGATATCGGTCTGGGGGGTGCCTCGGCTGGGCTTCCATCGAGTCTGTCGAGCTTCCAGGCAGGTCAGTGGTTTCTCGCTGGTAATGGCAGAAGACAAGACACCTGTACTGGGAATGGCGCATCCCGTCGTCGTCGTCGTCGCCGTCCAAGACGATTTGTTCTGCTGGTGGTTGTTTTCGTCTGAACATTGGTATTGAGTGACCGTGTCCGCCGTTTGAACCACAGGCGCGTCTCGGTCACGTGCGCGTCTTCTCGTGATCGACAGGAGCAGTCTGAGACTCTCGAATAGTGAATCTTGAATCTTGACCGCCATGTCCCAGAGCATGTCGACCCCGTGGATTCGCGACTACCTCGTCGGTGTCGCTGAGACCTACGGCGCACAGGTCTACAATGCTCCGGCGGTATCAAAGGGCAAGAAAAGAGTCCAACTCACAGACGTACGTTTCTCTTACTACTCCATTGACCATTCCTTACAGCCTTCTCAGTTCCTCACATACGAAGAAGACAGTTACGTCTGGGCGTGGATATCCGACAAGGATTACAGAATCTCTGTGCGCATCTCAAAAGACGCCATAGATGAGTACAAGAGGTCAGCCGGATTCCTATCGCCCCTGTATCTCCTCCCTCAAATCTCGGAGCAGAAGGCATAGCCGCAATATCATCGATTCTCGCTTTTTTCTTGTATTTATCGCTAGTTATCGGCCCATGTTCTCTCCACGTCCTCTCGGTCCAAACACACATGGAAACACACCTGAGTCCCATATATCGCTCGAAATTGGCTATGTCTCCATGATAGGCGCATCTGGACACTTGCTTGGGAACCCCTGTGATCTTGAGTCGGACGAGAAAATGAAAGAATGGGTCCTAGGTCTTCGTCAGGAAGATGGGGGTGGGTAAGTTTGCGCATAGATCCAGCGTCATGGTTTAATACCTCGTCCAGAAACGTCTTGAAGCTCCGAAAGCAGCAGGAACTGGCGCAGAAGCAGAAAGCACCCCCGCCTCGCCTGTCTCCCCCTCCTTTTTCACTGTATGCTCCCGTCTCCCAGTGTCAAGTCACTAAAAATGCTGAGGATGATGCGATATCCAAACCCGAACGACCCCATGACTTCAAACGCGCATATGTCAAACGTTGGCGGGTGTGCCATTTGTTTTTGTATATCTGTTAATTATTGACTTCAATCGCCAGAGAATCGAGGTCGATCCGTGGAAGCTCGCGATTAAGCCAATAGTGGAGAAACAATCTGGTGAGTATATCATCCATATAGGCGAGAGTCCACAATTCAGTCTTTGACAGAGTCAAATGGTTCGCTTGTTGAACCGCGTTTGGACACTCCAAACGGACCTGAATCTTGCAAAGCTAAACCCTCGCCACACCAGACATCATTACGTCGCACGCCTTCGCCTTCGTCTACCACCTTGCCACAACAAGGAACACCGACAAACTGGTCACCGTCGAACCGGGGCAGTCCTGTCGCTCCGGACGTTACCTCTGGGAATGAAGTCCAACAGCACGACGAACCAGATGTCTTACCTACTTCGCACCCACATTCTGATGCTGAGGAGCACGCCGTAGCGGATACTGCAATCACCTCAGACGACCACTCTATTCCACCACCAACGCCTGCGCAGCGCATCAAGCGTTCGCCAATACCTCGTTCCCCCTCGGCCCCTTGCAGTTCTCCCATCCGTTCGTCTCCACTTCCACCCAGTTCATCCTTACCCCTTCCGTCGTCTTCTCTTCCCGTCCCCGTGGGTACTTGGAGGAATCTTCAGCGGAAGGTTCCCCATCCCGGTTTCCCTGTTTCACGACCAGATTCTGCTAGCCAGGGGCCAGTTCAAATCCTAGTACCCAACTCTGATACGTCTAGTTCTCAACTATATTCCCAATCGCAACATCACTCACAATCGCAAGCCCATCCACTGACACTCTCGTTGTGTCTTTCAAAGGAGGTCCAGCCTGCAAGTGTATCCACCACTAAAGAGTGCAGCTCAACAGGACGGGCATCAAAGGTACCTACGAAGTGTTTGCCCACACATGGCGAATATGACAAGCAAAAAAACGCTTCGTCTGGCGATAAGGATGCCATTGATAATGTCAATGCCAACATGGGAAAGCAGGCAGGGTCAGATCGGACTCGACCACCTGGACCGAGTGCTCGGAAGGTTGCGATCTTTGAAGTGGGAACATCTGACACTGAAGAAGAGGCTGATGTGTTGCGATTGACAGACACATGGGTAGAGGCTAAGCTTGCTGAACTGTCCAAAATACAGGATGCAAGCGAGCATCGTGCTGACACTGATGACGAGGAGAGCCAATTGTCGGTTGACGACGCCGACATACATTCGGCGTTGCAAGGTGTTTCACAACGGCACTCCCCACAACAGCCCATACAGCACCCATCCCCTGGTAAACGAGACGTTGATAAGGTTCCCATCCAATCTCCCACTCACCCACCTGTATCGCCTGAACGACCTGGGTCCAGAGGTTCTATGCATTCACTCTTTTCGGCTTCATTTGAAGATGAGCTAGAAGTATCCCAGGCGCTTACCTCCCCCGAGGTCCAAGAAGAGGCAAGTCCTGCTCATGTTCCACGGCACGACTCGGAGGCATGGAAGGAACCGAGTTTCATCTCAAAGCGCAAGGGAAAGGGAAAGGCGCGCGCTGTTGAGGAACCCGCTACACCAAGTGTTGCAGGGGGGAAGAAACGCCGGCGGTCTACTCAGGCCGAATCACCTGTACCAAAGCGAGTAAAGCGTTCGCAAGAGGGACGTCGGAATGCGTTGGGCCAGACTACTACCAACGGATCCGCTGAGTCGTCTTCACTCGGCAAGGCACGTTCAAGCAATCGGCCGTCAACCTCCTCCAAGGGTGCCGAGACAGCAGTCCCACTGTCGGCAGCTCAGTTGTCCAAGCCTCGTCTAGCCAATTTTGTTGTCGACTTTGAAAGAATTAACCTGGGCAAAGGGGTTCCAATACCCAAGTTGGATTTGGACAAGGATATCAGGAGAACGCTGTTGAGAACGGGCAGGATTCGGACACTTGGGGAAGAGGAGGAGGAGGACGGTAGTGTTCACGTTTATTCTTGATGCTGATAAAATTGCTCAAATTGGTTCGTCTACAAGATCATTGCATTAATTTGATGTCCATGATTTGCACAAGGTCAAGATGGGTAACCGGTAACGAAGACAGGGTGCTTTGTTGGCTCTGCAAGTGTTACACTAATCTAGGACCGCATATTTCTTCAACTGTTCTGGTATAACATCGTACAGTCCCTTGGATCGCAACCATTGCTTGGAGAAGAGTCGGCTCTGGTAACGGTATGCACCATCACACAAGACAGTGGCGACGCTCGATCCTGATAATCACACTTGAGCTACGGTCTGAGGGCAAGCCATCAAACGTACCCTTGCCAAGCTTTTGTGCGAGTTCCACGGCAGCGACGACATTCAGAGCCGTGCTTGCGCCAAGGTATAGACCCTCTGTATCCAGAAGCTGATACAACATCACGACCGACTTTTCGTCCGCAATCGTGAGCGATCCGTCTAGATCATTGACGAATGTCGCCAAGTTGTTTGTAACACGGCCTTGGCCAATGCCTGCAGAGTCATAAGCCCAAGTACACACAACCTTGACAAACGGAGATGGAGCGAACCTTCGGTGATCGAACTGCCCGAGCGCTCAATGAGCTTCCCGCCGCTCGACACATATGCATGCAACACACTCCCTGGAGGGTCTGCCAACCACACCTGCGTCTTCCCAGCGCTCTTCTCCTTCAGATACTTGCCCACACCTGCGAGCGTCCCACCGGTACCTGTCGCACACACAAACGCATCCAACTGCCCGTCCATCTGCGCCCAAATCTCAGGGCCCGTCGTCACATAATGCGCATGCGCATTCGCGACATTGTCAAACTGGTCCGTCCATATCGCATTGTCCAACTGCGCCGCGTACGCACGCGCCTGGTGGTTGTAGTTGCGTGGGTTCTCAAACGGGACGGCCGGCACGGGGTGCACCTCAGCCCCGAGCATGCGCAGCAAATCGATCTTTTCCTGGCTCTGGGGAAGACGGTGAGCGCGTGGGATTGGCGTGTGCAGACACGCACCTGCGTGTCGGGCATGAAGATGACGCATTTGTAGCCCCTGGAGCGGCAGACGTGGGCGAGGCCGATACCTGTGTTGCCCGCGGTGCCTTCGACGACTGTTCCACCTGGTCGTATCCTGGTGGACGTGAGCTGGTGGACGTGTGCATGGCGTTGGGGTGGCTTACAGGCCCTTTTCCTCTGCGTCACGGATGACCCCGACGGCGGCACGGTCCTTGATGCTCCCTCCTGGGTTCTGAAACTCGGCCTTGCCATAGATGTTGCATCCGGTGTGTTCAGAGAGCGTTTTGAGGTGGATCTATAGACTTGGTCAGACTCGTCCGATGGGGCTGGATGCTATGCCCACCAGTGGTGTGTTTCCCACGGATTCTGTGAAACCCTGGACGACGGATGCGATACCCCTCGCGGTCAGGTGTGGTCTTGATGTTTGACGGAGGAGGGAGAGCATGGGGTGAGGTCAGCCTGGGCTTAAAGACAGCCTATTTATCAGCACACGGACGAGCACGACATTCTTGCGAATCGAATCATCATCACAGTATTTTCACAAGGACAACGACTGGGAGAATGGTGTACCAAACAGTGAAACAGCGAGGTGTCTGACGCTGCACAAAACAAGCGGATATTGAAGGACATGACGAGGATAAGTCTGTCGTGCGTGCAAGAAACAGGTCGTCGCATGCCGTGAGAGAAGTAGCATAACATGGGTATCAACGAGAGACAGGATCGAGACTTCTATCGGGCGGTGAACACAGACAAGGGGGATGCACATGTAGGCTCATGGTTGACGCTTCTTCACGTTCTGATTCAACCACTGAAGTCCCTCAAAAAGCCCTTCGCCCGTTGTTGCGCAGCTGTCCCAACGTCTGTCAGGCATGTGCAAGAAAAGAGGTAAACGCATACCTGGGGTGCACATACCACGAGCGGTCACGCATGCGGTGCAGACCCAGCTTTTCGGTGACTTCTGTGGGTGACATGGCTGCAGAGGAATGAGGGATGTGGGTGCAAGGTCAGGAGATACCTCACACACCTCCAGGAAGATCCTGCTTGTTGGCAAAGACCAGCAACAGACACTCCTTCATTTCTCTGTCGCTGAGTATGCGATGTAGTTCTTGTTTTGCTTCATCGATTCTCTCCCGGTCCTGACTGTCGACTACGAAAACGAGACCTTGGGTGCCGGTGTAATAGTGTCTCCACAACGGACGAATCTTGTCTTGGCCTCCAACGTCCCACACATTGAATTTGACGTTCTTGTAAGTGACCGTCTCCACATTGAACCCGACTATAATCATGTGAACGGGTGCGAGGATCGGGGCAAGCCTTGGGACTGACCGGTTGGTATCGTCGTCACCGACTGGTTCAACTTGAGTTTGTACAGGATGGCTAGGCAGCGAGTGAGCGGGTGATTGAGCGGGTCAAGGGCATCGCGTACTCGTCTTGCCAGCAGCATCGAGGCCGAGCATGAGCAGCCTCATTTCCTTGTTGCCAAAGAGGCGACCTGCGCCGCTGTTAGTCGTGTACGCTGTCGACGACGACGAGCTCACTGAGTGTTTTTGAGAGGTTGGCACCCATTGTAGAAAGAGAGAGAGAGATGGATAAAGAGCGACGAGGACACAGGCTGGTTTCGAAACGGAATTGGTGTGAGAATTCAACCAAAAAGTCGTTGCACTCGATATACACTCGGTCAGGACCCCAAACACCCTTCCTATCCTACCTGGCTCTGGCTAAACACCTTGAGCCATCCGTCGCCCATGTCTGACCGTAGTGCCTCAATCCTTGCCCGGTATAGCTCCGCCTCCCTCGTCTGGCTCTCCCCAAACCCACCGTCTGGTGGCTCAAACACCGAGTACGTTGATCTGGGCCCGTCTGCACTCTGCGGCGATCCAGACGACGAGCGCGGTGCTGCCAACGTAACCAGTCGAGCGGGCACCTGCTCTTCTCCATCTCCGTTCAGATCCACGATACGTTTCGCCCTCCGTTTCTTCGGCTTCCCCGGAACAGCAAGCGACGACGGTGAGGTAACACTGTCCGTTGCCATGCCATAACCCCCCTTCATCTTCGCGGGTCCAATCGGAACGACAGGAGGGGACGAGGGTATGGGCACCTCTTTCGCAGAACTCACTTGTTCCACCGCAACCGGCACTAACCCCCTCCTTTCATAAAACGTTGGACTAGCGCCGTCCAATGTGATCGATTTCCCTTCCCTGTGAAAGAACTCGAAGCACGCGACACGGTAGTTGTCCTCTATCTCCGTCAGCGGGTTACCTTCGATCCACACCTCACTGATATTGGGAAGCGTCGCCAGGCGTCCAACCTCGGCACTTTCATCTATATGATTAAAGCGGAGATCTATCCGCTCTAGCGCCATGAGGCGTTCCAGGCCACAGATAGACTCGAGACGGTTACCGGTGAGATTCAGGTGCAGCACTTGTCCAAGGTGCGTGTAGATTCCGAGAACAGAATCAACCATGTTGTCAGCGAGATTAAGGGAAACAAGATTATGGAGGGTAGAGAGCCCATGCGGCACAGAGACAAGGAGATTCGAGGATAGATCGAGGTGGGTTAGAGAGACGAGATACGGAAGAGGATCTGTAGGGAAGAATGTGAGGGCGTTGTCTGTGAGGGAGAGGTGTTTAAGGAGCCCCCATTTGTAGGGGGAGAGTGGCGAAGAAGGAGAACGGGGTTGCTCCGAGTCAGGAGATTCCTCAACGTCCTCGGGAACAGAAGCAGGCAATGGCGTGTTGTTCCAGGACCGCTGTCTGCGAGGAATTTGCCTCGACCTCTGGTCCTGGAGTGAACCGTCTCTGCGTGCTTGGTCATCGAGTACTGCTCCGATGAATATGTCAGCGACATCCTCCAGCCCACTCCGCTTGATAGTCAGGCTGCGAAGGGATTCAGCAAGTCTATCCCAGCCGATCACTGTGCGGGGATCAATGTCGACTGTCTCGAGTGTCTGCAAGTTCTTGAAAGCGTCGAGCGGAAGCGCATTGTGATTCGGAGGATCGTCTTGGAGTTCAGCAATGACTTTGGGTCCAGGGGCCTTGAGTACCAGAGCAGGAATCTTGGTGAAGCTACTGTAGATGTATTTAAGTTCCGCGTCGATGTTCTGTTGCTCTGGCCGGCCCCACCAGCCGGTGCCCAATGAGAGGCCGGAAACGGCGGATAGTGACGAACGGAAGGAAGCAAGTGAAAGTGTTTCGGACTTGTCTGGGTCTGGGCCGATATTGATATGAGTGTAGTGCATGGGTTTGGAGGGGTTGTCGACCGTGACATCGAGGGAGCCGACGTTGACCCCGAGAGACTCGATACGCATGAGTACATAGAAAAGGCGATGGGTATCAATGGAGAATGTTACAGGGCGCGGTGAGGGTGGTTGGTGGGTGTCGCTGGGGATAAACCAGCCTACCGGGTTGAATATCGACGGCTGGGAGGTGGTGGTGCGGTGACGGCGGCGACGCTGGAAGCCGGCCTCTGCAAGACCCTTTTCGTTGAGTCTGATGAACGCCGCTGTTCTGCGCAGGTACTCGTCGCCGTTGACTGGCTCCATGGCCGTCGTCGTCGTCGTCGCGTCGTGCTCGTTCGCGTTGGCCGCGCCGCATCCGCCCCTTTGCTGCATGCCGATCAGGACCCCGGACACCCCTTGCGTGACGTGACATGAGTGACAGGATTACGCGTGCGGTTGTTGACCCTTGCTCCCGTCCATAATGAAGATAACGATAAAGACCCTGCAGCAAAAGGTCTTCCAGGTGAGTACAGTCACATTCGGGCGCGATGGCGATGACGAGCTCGCCGTTAGATCGACGCCGATGGTGAGGACACCGTAGGGGCACTCAAAGAGAAGATTGCTGTAGCACAAGGCCACGCAGTCGAATTGCAAAAGTTGATTTATTCTGGTGCGCTCATCTCTCCATCTCTTACTTGTGTATCCATCCGTAGTGATCAGGTAGAGTTCTTCCCGACGACAAGACAGTGGCATCATGTGACATCAAGGAAAAGGACTTTTTGGTGCTCATGGTCGCAAAGGTGTGTTGGACTTACCCTGGGTCCAATCCATCTTACCTCTTCTTGGTCACAGCTAAAACCAACGTTTACTACACCCGCCGCTCCTTCTTTATCTGCTGCATCTGCTGCTCCACCCCCACCTGCTCCACCCGCAGCAGCACCCGCGGCACCAGCAGCACCAGCAGCACCAGAAGTCACACCTCCAACATCTACGCCAGCCACTTCCACCGCGCCTCCTCCCACTTCCACTCTGCAACCAGGCGAACTTGCATCGAGTGGCTTTCTTACCGGAGGCGCACTCCAAAATGCGATACAGAACATGATGGAGATGGGATTTGAGCGCGAACAAGTCTTACGCGCCCTGAGAGCGAGTTTCAATAACCCCGACCGTGCGGTCGAGTACCTGTTTAACGTGAGTAGATAAAGTATATGCGCTTAGTGGATCTGAACGTCAATCATGCGGTAACAGGGCATTCCCGCACACCTCCTCCAAGAATCTGCACCACCACCTGCGGCAACAGCACCACCACCAGCACCGCCGGCTGCCGCGCCTGCTCCTGTTCCTGCGCCAGCGCCAGCCACCACACCTGGCCAGCCTCAAAATCTGTTTCAGGTATGCCTGTAATCGCTTTGGTTCACGTCTCCTTATACGTCTTCATGATTTAGCTTGCGCAGCAACGGCAGCAGCAGCAGCAGGGGGGCGCTGGACCCGGTGCTGGTGCTGGCCTAGGAGGTCTGGGCCTCCCAGGCCTGGGGGGCCTTGGAGTAAACCCAGCGCAAATCGCCCAGTTACGCGACATGGTCGCACAGAACCCTGCACTGCTCCAGCCATTGATCCAACAACTCAGTGCAGCAAATCCCCAGCTTGGCCAATTGCTTGCGAATAATCCCCAAGAGTTACTAAATTTGCTTGCGCAGGGTGGCGAGGAGGGAGACGGACCGGGAGTCCAGGTGGTGAACCTGACGCAAGATGAGATGGCGGCCGTCGAGCGGGTGAGTTGTGAGCCTGTGTCTACATGACGGTGCTGATACTGGTGTAGCTGGAAGCACTTGGGTTTCCGCGTCAGGCTGCGGTCCAGGCGTATCTGGTGTGCGACAAGAATGAAGAACTTGCAGCGAACTATCTGTTTGAGGGTGGGTTTAATGATGAGGAGGAGTAGAAGACATCGTGTACTTTTTTTTTTTTTTGATCCAATCGACCACATTGTTTGCACGTGTGAACATACGTACAAAAACTTGTACCCGCCTCTCCTCCTCCTCGTCTCCTCCATACCCTCCTCCATACCCTCACCACCACCTCAGTCCTTGGTACCCTTACCCGTCCTTTTTCTGTGGTCGTCGACGCCGATACACAATGGCCTCGCCCCCATCCCAAGATGCGGTTGTAGAGAAGCGCAGCGACCCCGTCTCCCTAGCAGTCAACGGGAACGGCGCACCCCACGTCCAACCCGGTACGCAGGCGCACGACCTCACGCCCGCCTCGTCTACAGAAGCAGACAAGGACAACGTCCAGAACCCGTCCATCACCGTCTCCACTTTCGTTTCCCCAGACGAGCGTGACAGCACACGCCATGCAGACAGGGACAAGGACAAGAGCTCTCTGGCAGCTACCTCCACTACCCAGCCGAATACCACCGCAACAGGCTCTTCCACTGCGACCACAGCCAATTCCAGTCGCAGGTTCTCTCGCAAGCTAAAGTCCGCCAAACCCGAATCCACAAGCGCTGTACCAGACAAAAGCCCACCTGTACGTGCTCCCTCGAAAGAGGTGAACAAGTCAATGGGTGGCTCACAACGTTCCCCCAAGAAGTCTTCTTTCATCTCAAAGCTTGTCCGAAAACTTGTGCCATGTGTCGCACCCAACGACCGTGCTCATGACATCGACATCCCCGACGTTACTAGCGCTCCTGCACAGGGCTCAAGCACAACCAAATCTCTAGATGTCCCCGTCCCTAACGAGAAGCAATGTCTCGAGAGCGAGCTCCAGGAAAAAGAACGAGAAAAGGTGCCTCCAGCACCTATATCAATCCCTAGAGACGTGCCTCCAGTGATCAATCCAGAGGTTGAAGTCATTGTCCCCCCGACACCAACCAAGTTGTTACCCGTTTCGGAGACCGAGGGCGTTACGAGTGGAGCGGTTCAGCCCCCCGGTTCAACGGGGTCTGATATTTTCTCCCCACAACCCATCCCCCACTCAGATCTGGCACAGGCCTCTTCACCTGCCCCACAACCACACATCGGAGATACGTCGCATTCAACGACAACTGATTCTGATGGTAGCTTTACGGATGACGAGGCTCATGGTGAGAGTGAAGAAGCGGAACCAGAGGAAGGAGAGCCCATGGAAGAGGATGACGAAGATGCCCTCATCATGAACGGGGGAGCTGGTATCCCAATTGGACCCGTAAGTGCTACCTTGGCTGGTTATACTACATCAAGTTAACATTTTCCCAGGATGGCGTACCACGGCCACTCCTGCCCCCAATTGCACCCCAACACGTGGGGCGCAAGTGTCTTGTTCTGGACCTGGACGAGACCCTTGTCCACAGCAGCTTCAAGGTATGTAACGCTGGCTCCGCTCTTTCTTACATTCAATTCAGTCTGGGCTTCTAGTCTATACAGCATGCGGACTACGTTGTGCCCGTCGAGATTGAGTACCACTGGCATAATGTTTACGTCATAAAGCGCCCTGGCGTCGACAATTTTTTGAAGAAGATGGGCGAGATATACGAGGTGGTGGTATTTACTGCCAGTCTGAGCAAGGTTGGTCTTGTCTGATACCTCGCCACTCTGGCAATTGGTTCCAATCATCACACAGTACGCGGACCCAGTTTTGGACAAACTCGACGTTCATCGTGTCGTTTCTCACCGTTTGTTCCGGGAGAGTTGTTATAACCACAAGGGTAACTATGTCAAGGTGTGTATCATCATTGTTGAACGTGTCATCATCTCAGGCTTTTTACAGGACCTTTCGCAACTAGGACGACCTATAGCCGATACCATCATCTTGGACAATTCCCCGGCTTCATATATCTTCCACCCCAATAATGCAGTCCCTGTCTCTTCGTGGTTTAATGATCCCCACGACACTGAGCTCACCGACCTGTGCCCTTTCCTCACCGATCTCGGTGACGTCAGGGATGTGCGAGGTGTCCTAGACGGTGGCCTCTGAACACGGCCACGCCCGGTGGTGCGCTCTGGAGAGGACTGGGGAGGCAAGCCTGGAGCAACACGCACATTACTGGTTGTACTGCATTGTTCCATCTGTTTTCGTGATAGGAGAAATATCAGGGCTCTGCACCTATCTCGATGACAAGCATCCCACATGCCAAACCAGTTGCCCATAGCTGCTTCATCGCCCTCCCCGCTATCGCACCATTATTCGGCCGTTCAGAATGCACATCTTGTACCACAAAATTCCCCCTACCCACCTACCATCGAAATCGTTCCCGTATACCCTCTATACTCCTGCGCTGGTAATCCTTATCGTTCTGTATCCATCATGCACACACATACGCATCATACCCACGCACTCGTCTTCCGGTACCCTAGGCGTGGAGTGTGTCCACGGCTTTCTTTCCTCTCGACGCCATACACTCCCTTGTGCAAAATTTCCTTCATGCAGGTATACAAGAAACACCCTTATGACATGCATTATGGACTACTCGCATATTGTCTGGTTGGTGCGAATTCTCGTCGACAAGGGCTTTCTTTGACATGTATCGATGGCAGGACTTTCAGAGAGGCATTTCATTGTGTGACCTTTTAATTTATGTTTTCCCTTCATCCCGGGCCAGGCTGCGCGATCCCTGGGCGTGATGCCTGGCCATACTCTTTCGTCTCCCATCTTATTACTGCTCATCCTTGCCCTTTCCCCATGTCTTGACGCTCTGGTTTTTCTCATTGGCCTCGTTTCTTATTTAGTGTCCATGACATTACGAGTTTTACGATGTTACATACGACCATAGGATGCACATACATGAACGCGACTGATTTTTGATCATGTGATCTCGCGACGCGTTTGTTATCGTCGTGTTTGGTTTTGGTTCGTGACCACGACGACGACGACGACGACATGTTGTTCAGTAGAGCCCCACGGACGACCTCCGACAAAGGTGCTCGATTCATCTGCGACTGGTTCTTTTGATTAACGTTGGTAGTAGTTTCTGATAAAGCCTCAGATGCGTCAGGTTCGCCTCAGCTCTTAAACCGCACAGGCGCCATCTCACCCGAACAGCACCCAGCACAACGAATATGGTCACACGGACAGCCTCGCGGAACACCAAGCCCACGGCAGGGAAACACGTCGGTGACGACCGCTACGCCGTCCTCCTCAGGCGCATCGACGATCTCGAACGCATCCACGCAGACGACAAGAAAGCGGTACGCCCCCTCATCTCCGCACACACATTTCGTTGACGTGTCCCCAGCACCACGCCGAGCTCGACCGGCTCAAAACCGAGCTTGCACGCGCAACGCGGACCAATGCTGAGCAGGCGGACAAGTTGGACAAACTCGCACGGCAAAACGACGCGTACGAGGTGCGCGTGCGCGAGCTCAAGAGCGCGAGTGCGGGCGAGCAGGCCGAGGTCAAGGAGCTGCGCGCCAAGCTGCGCATGTGCGAACACGAGCGCGGGCAGCTTGCGAAGCGGGATGGAGAGAGTGGGGACGCAAAAAGGGCGTTGGTGAGCGCCGAGGCGCGGTGCAAGGAGCGGGACGACAAGGTGGCCGAGTTGGAGAAGGCGTTGGTGGTGGAGCGGACGAAGCGGGAGATGCTCGAGGCGAGTTTGGACGATGTCAGAGACAAGGCTGACCAGGAGACTGCGAAGCTACGTGCCGACTCTGCCGGCTTGCGGCAGAAACTCGATGTGGCACAGAAAGAGGGCGAGGCAGCTCGTCAGGCGGCTTCCGTGGCACGAGACGAGACCGAGGACCGAGAGGAAGAGCTTTTGGCTCAGCTGGAATACTACAAGATAGCGATCAGTCGTGTCGCAGAAGAATATGGGCAACTCGCGTGTACGACGGTACCGGCCAAAGTGCACGCCTCCCTCAAGGAGGAACACCTTGGTCTACAATCGCGCTCGTTGCGCCTAGAGCGGAAACTTGCCAACTCGGAAAGTCAAGTAACAGAACTAGCCCACCTTATTCGCCAGGCCAACGAAGAGAGCAAATTTTACGTGGAACAATTAAAGGAAGCTGAAGAAGAAATTAACTTGTATTCTCGACTACTCCAAGAGCATCATCTTGACCGATCCGACGGGCGCGACAGTGACATCCTCGGCTTGGGAGACGAGCTTGCAGCACTTTGTCTCGACATTACAGGGGATGATGCTTTAGCAAGCCTTGTCGAGTGCCACGACACCGCACACAGATTTTACAGCGATCTAGCCGATGAGATGCGGGCACAGGTAAACACTTTAGAAAAGGTCGTTCGGCAAGAGCAATCTACGCACCGCAACCTGACGGAAGAAGTAGCCCGACACGTTGCTCTGCGTGAAGCATCGAATGTTGAGCTCCAAAGGCTACAAACGGAGCTTGCAGATGTGAATCGCCATCTTGCCAACGAACAGGGCACAGTGGCAGAGACGCGCCAATCTCGAGATGCTCTGCAGCAAAAAGTGAACGCGGTGGAGAAACAGTTTGGCGAGCAGGCATCTCAGCACAAGACTGCCTTGCAAAAGGAACGGGACATTGCACAAAAACTGTCTACGCAACTTGGCATGAACAAGACTGCAGAGGATGCGCTCAAGGCAGAGATTGAGCAGTACGTCTTGATCTCTACCGAGTACGCTTGGTGCTGACCGTGCACACAGGTTGCACCACGAGCTGACTGATGTGTCGCGATTCCAGGATGCATACTACAAGCTGCTGGACGAGACGGAGGGGTTGTTGGCGCGGAACGATCTGGCGGAAGAGGAAGCGGAGCGGCTGAGCAGGTTCAATGCCGAGATACTTGGGCATCACAATCCAGCGCAGAGAATTGTGTATGTGGATCGGATACGGAGGGAACTCGCTGACACGAAGCAGGTTCGTGGAGCTGTTGTTCTCTGTGCATTGGCTGACGTGTTTTGGACGCAGAAACTGCTCGTGTGCACGCGCGAGCGGGACACGCTGGTGGCATCCAACGACGAGCTGCGTCGCGAGATTGAGTTGTACGCATCGTCGGTGGTGCCGATAGAGAGCAAACCGCGTTCGCTGTTTATCAGGGTCTCGAGACAACCCCTGACGAACCAGAGCAATGCGGGCTCTCACAGTCCCACCAAGCACACGATTTTGGAGCACCTACCTGGACCTGGTGATATGACCATGGACGAACTGACATGATACACATACGACAACTTGAGTGCTTCATTTATCTCGCCAATATACTTTATGCCTCGAGATGCCTTTTATTATATTGCAGATTCAGTTGTAACACGAGACAGACTATCAAATGCGACATGGTAATCGGATTCTGAATCTGAGCACTACGGTCATGGGTATCTCATTGTTATACACAGCTTCATTCATCTGAGTATACATCAAACAGGCTGGGGTCAAAGTCAACAGGTGACGGTGGCCAGGATAATTGCTGTTCTGCCTCCGAGAGTCAAGTAGGACCGCCTTTGGGGTCTGGTGGTGAATCGCCGATCCTCACCCTCGTCGGATGCCATCGCCCTCGTTGTTACTCGATCATGACTCGCCTCCGAAAAGCGTCCCGACCGGCCTCCATAGAGGCTGGTTGTCGTGCGACAGACGGTAATTTAAGTCGGCCCTCATCGAAAGGTTCCTCAGCGATGGAAAGTGCTCGAGTAGAAATTGTGCCACTCCGTTGGCCACCGGGGTATGAATGAGCGAATCAGATGCGAACAAGAGCTCTGTGACGGTCGTACTGCAGATGGACGACTCGTCGTCTGATAACGATGGGATGTCTCTCGCATCAATGCATAGCGCAAGATCACAAAGCTTTGGGCATCGTTCCGTTACGCGTAACAGGCCCTTTAGCGTTGGGATGTGTGATGTTCCATGGTGCCCCCACCCGTTTAGTATATTCAATCCGAATGTCTCGAGATCTGGCCAGGATTGGACCAAGTGTACGAGTTCGTCGTCGGTCAGAGTAACCGGGCTCGTCAGATCAATGCTGAACGCGTGGAGATTAAAGATCGTCAATAGGCGTAGGATCTGAAAGTTGATAGCATGCAAAGGCATTCCTGGGTCGCTCGCACCGAACGTACACAGCCCGATTCGTCGTAAAGTTTTTTGGCGCACAGTTGACCCGAGGGCAGTGAAGAATTCATAGAGCACCTCGAGTGTGGGACAAGTACTATAGATGGTGACCTCGACCTCTTCAAATGGCTGTCGGTGTGACTTGAAGATCGGAATGATGGAGGAAAGGTTTTGGATGTGGAGGCGGAGGACACACAAGTTCTCAAAAGGGGGATGATTGGGATCACCATTAACAGTAAGCATCGTCAGATTATCCGGATGGTGAAACTCTAAGAGGGCGCTGAACCTTTTAAGACAATGAAAGCTGGCAAAGTGTGCCAGGGTCGCTTCATCTATGGAGCTGCAGTCCAAGTTCTCCAGGTTTGGGGAACGAGTGATTGCACGGGAGACAGCGGCTAGTAGGTGAGGAGGGGCATGTGTGTAACCAAAGTAGAGTGACCTGAGGTTTGGGCATAAGGTGTGGTAGGAATCGAGAAGTCCCATGATAGTGGTATGGTCGCCCTTGTCAACCAACATACGAAGATCAGTAAGTGAAGGGCTAAGAAGTAAACGGATCAGAGTGATCTCCGTGTAATCTCTATACACCCAATGTAGTTTCCGGAGGTTGGGGAGTAGGAGTGTAGTGCGAAACCACAATGACCGCAGAACCTTTAGGGAGAGTTTTGGATGTCGTTCGTAGTCGTTGAGCCTGAGCTCTCGCACACGAGCTGCATAGCGTAGCACAATACTCCACTCTTCGTCATCAAATACAGGCTAAGGGGGCTGTTAGCATTATACATTCCATGTAAGAACTATCATACCAATGTTCCATCCGCTGTCGTATCATCCAATGGGGCTCTTTTAGGCAAACACAGCACAAATGGTTCTAGACTGTCCAGCCTGGACCAAAGTGCGTCAAGCGCAGGCTCAGAAAATGCGCGGCAAGTTCTTGCAAGGGTAGCTAGGGCCCAACGACCTTTGGGATAATCGTTTGTCGGGTCCCGCACCGCATCCTTTTCCAGATGTTTGATGATACAGTCGAGTATTTCAGAGATAAAAAGCGGATTCATCAGGGTGGGAAGTCGAGTTTGAGCGAGTCCGAGCGGGATGGAGGTAGTTTACCTAGCACAGCCACGAAATCCAGTTCTATCAATCAGATCACTTCACCTCATGAACCAACATCATATAGTACAATAGCTCAGTGAGTACCTTCCGTGCAAGGGCCAGGAGTACTATTATACATGACGAATATTGACATATGCGTCTTGAATTCGAGCATGATAGGGACCTTGGGCCATACAACTTTTCCGTGTTAGAAAGCTCTCGCAAGTATGTCATTATTATCCACGGCTTCATTCATCCGGGTATGCATCAAATGGGTCAGCATCAAAAGTCGACTGGCGACGATGGTGGGGACGGTTGCCATTCTGCCTCAGACAGTCGACTAGGACTGCCCTTGGCAGATTCCTGCGTGTCAGAGTCAACCGGCGACGGTGACATGGGCGGTTCCGCCTCAGGCCGAGAGTGGATTAGGATCACCTTCAGGTTCCTGCAAGTCAGAGTCAACTGGCGATGGTGACGAGGACACATTCCAACACCGAAGGGCCTACTGCGTATAACTAAACGGTGTCCAGAGCTTTGCAATCTTGGGCTTTGCATTGACGGAAGGGATGTTCCATTACTGTCAGACGAGGAGTCATCCATCTGCAACACGATCGTCACAACGCTCTTGTTTACGTCTGATTCACCTGTTCCCGAGTCTGCAGCCAGCAGCGTCACGCAATTTTTACGCAAACACTTTCCATCGCTGATTGACTGTCTGGAGGGGGCTAATATCAGTCGAGATCTGCCATATAACAACCGATCCATGTGGTTCGAGGCCAGCACGCTTTTCCTAGGCGAGTCGTGGTTGAGCGACAGTGACAGTTACAACGAGAGCGAGAGCGTTTCTGACGAGGATGAGGATCCCTTGGAACTTGAAGGCAATCTTACTCCACCCTTTGGGGTAGAATCGGAGTTGTGATGTTCCATGATAACCCCACCCCCTGTTTGTGTTCAAATGGAACATCTTGAGATCCGGCCAGGCTTGAACCAAATGCACAAGTTCGTCATCGGTCAGAGTGACCGGGTTGAGTAGATCCATGTGGAATGTGTGGAGATCAAGGGTGGTCAATAGGCACAAGATTTGAAAGTCAATAGTGTGCAAAGACATTCCTCGGTCTCTCATACCAAACGCAAGAAGCTCAATTCGTCGCAGAGTTTTCTGGCGCACAGTTGACCCAAGAATTCACGGAGCACCTCTGGTGTTGGAAAACCCCAAACGAGGGTCAACGCGACCTCTTTAAATGGTTGTGCATGTGGCTCCAAGAGCGGAATGATAGAGGAGAGATCTTGAATGTGGAGCTTGAGGACGCACAGGTTTTCGAAAGGGGGATGGTCTGGATCACCATTAACAGCAAGTATCGTCAGAATATCTTGGTGATAAAAGTCTAGGGTGGCGCGGAACGTTTTGAGACAACGAAAGTTGGCAAAGTATACCAAGGTCGCTCCGTCTATACGGCCACATTCTAGAATCTCCAGGTTTTGGGAACGAGAGACAGCACGAGAGACCGCGGCCACGAGGTGAGGAGGGGGACGTTCGTAACCAAAGCAGAGTGATTTGAGGTTCGGACACAGCGTGTGGTAGCATTCGAGAAATCCCATGATGGCAGTATGATCGCCCATGCAATCAACCCATACACGTAGATCAGTAAGTGAAGGGCTAAGGAGTATTGCGGATCAAAGTAATCCCTGTGTAGTCGCTGAACCTCCAATGTAATTTCCGGAGGTTGGGAAGCAGGAGTGTAGTGCGAAACCACAACGACTGTAGAACCTTCAAGGAGAGCCTTGGATATTGCTCAACCTCACTGAGCCTGAGCTCTCGCACACGATGTGCATAGCGTGATATAATGTCCCACTCTTCGTCGTCAATCACAGGCTAAACGGGCTGTTAGTATCATATACTCCACGTAAGAACTATCATACCAATGTTTCGTCCATCACCGTATCGTTGGATGATGTCCTTTTAGGTAAACACAAATGGCTTCAGACTGTCCAGTCTAGACCAAAGCGCGTCAAGTGCAGGTTCAGAAAATGCGTGGCAAGTCCTTGCAAGGGCAGCGAGGGCCCGACAATCTTTCGGATAATCGTCAAGTTCCAAACCTTGCACCGCGTCCTCTGTCAGAAAGCTGATAACGCATTCGAATATTTCAGAGATGAAAAGCGGATTCATCAGTACTTGTTGGTTGATCCACTGGTTTACTTAGCACTGCCACACAGAAGGTAACTAGGAAAGGACTACCTTTTGGAACGCTAGTCATCATCGCTCTCGTCCTCGTCGGATGCGCTCTCGCTCGGGCTGTAACTGCCGCTGCCACTGTCGCTCAACCACTCGGCCTCCGTCCACACGAATCCGTCGCCACGCGGGAGATCATGGCTGACATCAACCCCCTCCAGACAGTCAATCAGCGATGGAAAGTGCTCGAGTAGAAACTGCACAGCCCTTCTGGCCGCTGAATCCAAAGGCATGGGTGAACCAGGTGCAAACAAGAGCCTTGTAACGGTCGTATTGCAGAGGGACGACTGGTCATCCGACAATGGTGGAATGTCCCTTGCATCGATGCATAGCCCAAGATTAGAAAGCTTTGGGCACCGTTCGGTTACACGCAGTACGCCCTTTAGTGTTGGGATGTGCGATGTTCCGTCGTAACCCCACCCGTTTTGTACGTTCAAATGGAACGTCTCGAGATCCGGCCATGCCTGGACCAAATGCACAAGTTCGTCATCGGTCAGAGTGACCGCATTGAGTATATCCATATGGAACGTGTGGAGATTAAAGATCGTCAGTAGGCGCAGGATTTGAAAGTCAATAGTGTGCAAAGACATTCCTGGGTCTCTCGCAAGAAGTTGGATTCGTCGCAGAGCTCTCTGACGTGTAGCTGATCCAAGTGCGGAAAGGAATTCACGAAGTGTCTCAGGTGTGGGAGAACCTCTGACAAGGGTTAACGTGATCTCTTTAAATGGCTGTCGATGTGATTTGAAGATCGGAACGACGGAGGAAAGATTTTGGATATGGAGCTCGAGAACGCACAAGTTTTCGAAAGGGGGATGGTCAGGATCGCTATTGACAATAAGATCATTGGGGTAATAGTCCAAGGTGGCGCTAAATGATTTGAGACGACGAAATTCGGCAAACTGCATCAAGGTCGCTTGGTCTACAAGGCTACATTCGAGGACCTCCAGGTTTGGGCATCGAGAGATAGCACGGACGACGGCGGGTCCTAGGTAGGCAGGGAGATGTTCGTAACGAAAGTGGAGTGAGGTGAGGTTTGGACAGTGGGTGTGGTAGGTTTCCAGGAATCCCAAGATAGCAGTGTGATCGCGCTTGTCAAGCCATACACAAAGATGGGTGAGTGAAGGGCTAAGAAGTAAACGGATCAGAGTGAACTCGGTATTGTCATACGTCCAATGCAGTTTCCTGAGGTTGGGAAGTAGCAACGTAGTGCGAAACCACAATGACCGCAGGATATCGGGGGAGAGTTGTGGATGTTCGTGGTGACCGAGCTCGAGTTCTCGCACACGAGGTGCATAGCGTAGCACGATGTTCCAATCTTCGTCATCGAACGCGGACTAAGTGGCCTGTAAGTATTACTATGCTTTCCAGGTAAGAACTGTATCATCATACCAATGCCCCACCCCCAGGGATTCTGTTGGGCAGACACAGCAAAAATGGCTTCAGACTGTCCAGCTTGGACCAAAGTGCATCAAGCGCAGGTTCAGAAAATGCACGGCAAGTCCTTGCAAGGTTAACTAGGGCCCATCGACCTCTGGGGTAATCATTTCCCGCCGAGTCTTGAACTGCATCTATGGCCAGATGGTCAATAACGCAGCCGAGTAGTTCAGAGATGAGAAGCGGATTCATCCTAGAAAGCAACGGTTTTGAAACACAGCAAGTTACACCTAGAATAACGATAGTCGATGCTGTTCACGATAACTATCATAATACTTCCACGGCTCATCGTCCTCTCTCAGCTCGTGCACCCGCGAATATCGACTTTGACGTTCCCTTCGCCTCCGCCACCAGAATCTGCACTTTGGTCAGCCAAAACTAAAAGCCTCTCGAGGAAGACTCACATGAACGCGATCCCACTCGCGATTAAAACGCCCAAGCCCACTGCCCCGCCAATGATGGCACCCTTGTCTCGGCTCAAAAATGCCGCTACCTTGTCCACGCCGCCCGGATCTGGATTTGTATACGTGAAAATGCGGTTCGGCAACTCGCTTGCACTTGGCGGCCTGTTCTGGTCGTAGCAGTACTGCTCGAAGCAGTGGGTACATGCATCCGAGCGCGGGAGAATGGACGGAAGCTTGAGTCGCGCGCGATCAAGCACAGCACATTGTAGGCACCTTCCCCAGTTGGGGTCGGGTAAGGTCGTGTTGGGTTTGAAGCCACCGAGGGTATTTTCGAACGCTTGGTTAACGGAGACGGCGGCCGACACAGGGGTATATGCGAACTGAAAGTTTCCAGTACTTGGAGCATCGTTCAGCCAGGGTGGAGAGAATGGAGTAGGGACCTACTTGGATGCGGGAGAACTGCCGTCTAGTGGGGGTGAATTGGGAATGTAGATGAGCAGAGGGTATTCTGGGGGTGTTTGACTTGGATCACAACCAAAGAAGGTCGGTCTGAGATTCACTCCCGTGGAGACAAAGTCTTGTGCCGAGGTTGGTATAGGGGGAAATGCTTGGTGGGACGAAAAGAGGAGAGTAGAAATTCGCTGCTCGGTGGTAAGAAGAGCCGTTCCGCTGTCATACATTTAATTCGAAAGCACATTCGTACGACGTAATGACAGTGACTGACTTTGGCCATTGATGAACGTCGTCTGCACTAGCGTCTACGGCGACAACCACGTCAAGTGCTCTCGCTTTTGTGAACAAGGATCCAAGGGGTACTTGCTCCAAGTTGGATCCACCGTCTACAAGTGACAGCCACGGTGAAGAGGAATCCTGGAACGTGGCAGGGTTGACACCTTGAAATGCCTTTGGAAGGGTCAGACAAGTATTCGGTTGGCAGCGGAGTTCCCACTGACATTGGGCCAATTAGCAACGTTGAAGGTGCGTGTTGGTACTTTTGCTGAGAGTTGGTCATACAGAAACTGCATTCCTGTGACATCACCGTCCTGGTTGTTAAAACCGGTAAAGTTGCCCTCCGGGGTGTTTACAACCTGTAACAAAAAATAATGAGCGATCTGAATAAAAAAGAACAACTATATACATTGAAGATGCTTGCACTGGAACCCATCACAAAGGACACTTGGTCAAATCCAGTAACGCAAGAGTTTGCACTCCCGTTTACTATATGTGTGCCCGAGTAACCCATTGGAGCCATTGCAGAGAGGTTTGAATCCCAAGAACCAAACTCGAAAGGCGTCAACTGCTGCGGTCAGCCAGTGAAGAAGGAAGGGTGTTGGACCACCTGCCTCGTAGACGACTGAATCCAGAGGGACGACCGGATCCAGAGGGGCAACAGGTGTTGAGATATTCTGTAGGTGTAGTGAATCGGCAACGATGATGGGGAATGGCATTGACTGATTGGCAAAGGAAGGGAGTAGCGGTATCTGTGACCAGAGCTGTCCTGCGCCATGACCAGTATCATTAGTGAAAAAGTTACTCCTGGTAGTCTGATTCAGGAAGTGGTAAGAGAGTGCACGCCCCCAAAGGTCAGAAATGCTGGTATCACTACGGGATGTGTCAACAGCAACACATGAAGAAACAAGGACGGACGGACATGGATGCATTGGCTTTGGCCTCGACACTTGCAAGGATGCTCCCCCAATAATGTTGGTTATAGACATTATCTGTGTTGACGCTGTACGGCGCGATGAGATCCGAATTCAGCATCCATCCTGAGAGGTCGCTGTCCCCGTACACCAACTCGGACAGGCCTGACCAGTCGTTGAGTACCAGCGACGCTGTAAGCCATGAACCACCTGGAGGAAAATCAATGGTATACACGTCAACACCCGAGCGAGACGCACCCGACGAGCCGGCAAGATAGGAGGCGACCTGGAGCAGTCCGCCAGTGCCACATGACTTTGCGGTGGTATTTCTCGCGTCGAGGGCGGAGAGGACGCCTGCACCAAAGAGAGAGGTGCGGTATCCCTGGCCTCCGAGAGCGATACCGATGCTTGGGAAAGACGCGGTGAAGGAAGAGAGCGAGTAACCGATGTCAGAGGCATTCCCGAGCCAGTCTGACCATGCGCTGTTGACGAGGTGCTGTCTCGCGGAGATGTACGATTGTTCTTGGGTGTTTAAGCTCTGGGTTTGGGGGGTAAACGTGCGCACGAGCGTGCCAGCTGGGCATGGAACGTTTGTAGTGGGTGCGTAGGAGAGACTCATGGACGAGTAACGAGCATCGGGTGGGATCAAACGGATGGGCTGTGCGAGTTTCACTGCATGCTTGTACGCATTTTACCCGACGAGGAGGAGGAGGAGATGACAAAGCTGGTGGTTACATAAAACGTTCCATCGCCCTGCTCTTGTCAGCATTTCCTGCTCTTGGTCTCCTCTCACCACCACCACCACGACACTCGCACGCACTCGCGGGGACGCGCTCGCTACTACAACGCTTGCATATACAACATTTGGTGCGTGGCATGCCTAGGTACTATCCAGAAGATGACGAGACGAGCGAGCAGATACGAGGGACACGCTACTCCTTGGGTGCGGGAGTCTCCAGCTTTTCCTCTTCCGACCGGGATTCCTGTGCTTGTGGTGGTGGCTGCGGGGTTACGCCTCCTAATATCTGGCCCGGTGCGAGTGGGCCACCCATCTGGGCTTGACTGCTCAGAGCGGCACGAAGTGCAGCGTTCTCGATGCGGAGCTGGTCGACAAGCGCTCTGCACTCTTCCCAGCGTCGATTTGCTTCGTCGGCGGATGCGAGGGCAGCGTCGAGCAGTTGGGAGCGGGACTCGAGTGCCTTGACACGCCTTTGGGCAAGGTGGGTGACGTGATTGGAATGGGGGAATAGGTACGTACTGGTCTCTGCGCTCCCTAAACGCCCTCTGGGCTTTCCTATTTTGCTCGGCGCGCTTGGTCTGGCTGAGCTGCCGACCGCCGGACTTTGAGAGATCCTGCGATAGGTCGGTGCCCTGTCCATTGAGTTGTTGGGGATCGCCCGGTGGCGGGGGCGGTTGTGCGTATTCGGGGGGTGCATACTGATACATTGGGGGATGTCCCATACCGGGAATGAGTGCATGTGGGGGAGGGAGCATCTGGCCGAGATGCACGCCGGGCGGTGGTGGAGGGAGAGGGTGCGGCTGTTGTGGCGGGGGTGGTGGTGGTGGTGCAGGTGCGGGTGCGGGTGTCGATGAGGGGGGTGTCTTGCGTTTGCGGGACTGGCGGGTGGTGGTGGGGACTGGGCTGGCTGTGCGGGGGGTGGGTTCGGCGTCGTGGGCTGTGGGTCGTCGCGGAGGCGCATAACTGTTGTCGGGATGTCCGATGATGTCTGCTGGTTGTACTGCAGCATGGCGGGTGGTTGACAATGATCGACTCGCGTTTGGGGAGGGGCGCGAGTATTAGTAAGAAAAAACGGGTCGACTGCACTCTGTTGTCACTTGTTTGTTGCACTGCCATTTCCATTTAGATGACTCAGCCGTGTTCTGTATCACGTAAGCAATGTATCTCGTCCTCTTCAACGTTGCATCCGCCATTGGCTGGGCCCTCGTCCTCGTCCTCGTCCTCACCGCCATTGCCGTCACCGCCCCCGTCACCGCCCCCGCCGCCAATGTCTTTTCCACACACCTCACCGCCCTCCTCCGCGCTGTACCACCCACCTACGCCCATTCCTGGTCCGTGCTTGCACCCGTGCAGTCCCTCGCCGCGCTCGAGGTCGTCCATGTCCTCTTCCGCCTCGTCAGGTCACCCCTCCCAACCACCTTGATGCAGGTCTCGTCTCGCTTGATCCTCGTCTGGGCCATCGTCGCACGCTTTTCGTCTACACACACCAACCCCATTTATACCACCATGGTCCTCGCCTGGTCTCTCACAGAGGTACCCCGCTACTCCTATTATGCACTCAGTCTTCTTGGGATACTCCCACCAGCTTGGCTCACCTGGCTCCGCTACTCCACCTTTTACGTCCTCTATCCCATTGGCGCAGGAAGCGAGGCGCTCCTTGTGCTCAGTACCATCTCAGAGTGGAAACACGGTCGCTATGTCTACTGGTCTCTTGAGGATTGGCTCAAGGCTGCAATGGTCTTTATCTGGATCCCCGGTACGTCTCCCATCCTTGCATCAAGCCCTCTTTAACGCGCTCCTCAGGTCTCTATGTCATGTATACCCACATGATCCGTACTCGTCGCAAGGTACTTGGTCCCCAAAAAGCCCAAAAACTTGGTGCAAAGCCAAAGGACAGGTTAAAAACAAATTAATCCGATTTTACCCTAATGCACGAGTTGTACCTCTTCTCTCCAATACACTTTTTTACTCATCCGTCTGAATCAAAATTTCCTGATCTTTCCCGCTCAGATCGTAATCCAGCAGTCTCGATCACAATCTCTGATCATTCATAATGCAGTTGTAAGAATGCTTGTCTCTCTACCACAATGTTCCTCCGTGTAGCGTTCTTGGTGCTCTTGACTGCCCACTCTTTCAGTACACCACTCTACCACGATCGTTTTAGTTCAAAGTACAGGGCACATACATTTCTCTCTAGACGCCCGCGATCCTTTTCTAACCTCGACAGAGCCACTACAGTATGTATGCGTTCTTGATCGTTTCAAATTCCCTGATTTGCGACACAGATCGCTGCACAAGCCGCCGTCCGGCAAAAGTTCCAAAATGCTCCTGCTCTCCTCGCAGGTCAAGGGACATCTCCTGGTTATGCTATTCCCCCCACTCTACAACACGCCTACGACCGCGCTTCTGACTACGTGTCCGACACTGCTTCACTAACTTCTAAGTCACCCTCGTTGTTTTCTGATCTCTCTTCTGCGATTAGACTAGCCAGTGCTGGCATTCTAGGAACTGCAAATACATCTACCGTATCTCTTTTGGATGACACAGATAATGTCGATGATTTCGAGTATTATGGCCCATTGCGCTTCGGGAGTCAGGCGCAGATGCTAGAGATCGATTTTGATACGGGTTCTGCTGGTAGGGCCTTCCTTTTCTCAACAAAGCACCTCTTAACAATCACGCACAGACACTTGGGTTCCTGTCGACTGTGATTGTGGAACAATCAGATCGTTCCAGGCGAATGCTAGTAACACATACCATGATACAGGGGCAAGTTTCAGCGTCACATACGTGCGTCGGGTCCCTCTTTTACTTGCGTGATACATGATCGTTCGATAGGGATCGGGCTATGTGAGCGGGACATTAGCCCAGGACACGGTCACAGTCGGAACTCTCGAGGTATATGACCAGTTTCTAGGCGCTGTCCAAAACCTCTCCACAAGCTTTTCCGAATCCCCAAATGATGGTCTTGTGGGCTTGGCATTCGGCTCGATCGCAAGTGCACGCAAGCCGACGCTTTTTGAGAATTTGATGTCGCAACTCCCGGCGCCCATGTTCAGTTTCTACATGACACGGAGGCAACCTCGTGGGTCCGAGGTGCGTTGGCCAGTTTCGCCCCTGTCCAAGGTTTGATGGTCGCCAAAGGTCTCTTTTGGGGGTATCGACCAATCAAAGGTCAAAGGGAACAATATTTCCTGGGTGCAAGTGATCTCACAGGTTGCTGTCGTTATTTTCTCCTGCTTCAGCTATTGATATCGCATCGCCTAGACTTACTGGACGGTAAACATGACTGGTGTCTTGGTGAACTCGCTTATTCCTACCAACGTGTCTACTGTACGTTCGATCGACCAGCCTTTCAATCTAACCAATCCCTCTGCGTAGATTATCGATACGGGCACATCCTTCATCTACGTCCCCGACGATATCGTGGCTGCTATATACGATCAGGTAAGGCCGCAATGTCTGCACCTTGACGGCTCCGAGGCTTCCATGAGGCTCAGATCCCCGGATCCGCACCTGCCCCGGATTACGGTTATGGCTTCTACAATTACCCCTGCGATACCCAAGTCTCGGTATCGTTTGTGCTCGGTGGGACAACGTTGTCGCTGGACCCGCGCGATATGAACATTGGACAGTACACATCCGATTCCAGGTCGGTTGCGATCCCTCTTGATCTCTCGTCTTCAACAGCCTTGGCAGCAGGTGCGTCGGGGCGATCATCGCTGCAGGACCCATCTTTGGCGGACAAGACATGGCCATTCTTGGTGGGTCTAGCGTGACTTGGTTCAGATTCACACTAGCTCATGTGTCCACAGGTGACTCGTTCCTCAAGTCGTGTAAGTCATGTTGGGTCTGGTTGTCTCTTGCTGAGGGTGGTGTACAGATGTGTCCGTCTTTGATTACTCACACGGAGCACGGGTGGGGTTTGTGAAGAGCATCGACGAATGAAAAGGACCTGTCTGACATGAGGTTTGTACTGACCATGGGTCGTAATACATCATTTCCCCCCGTTTCACAAAGTTGCCATGTTCAGATGACCAGCCGTTGAACGTCGTGACCAAGTCGAGTTCTCATCCACATGTGAGGTGAACAAAGGAATGTAGCTTTCAGCGTCGTCGATCATTTCAACAACTCACATTTTCGACGTGGACTGTCCTGGAAATAACCCTCGTCCTTAATCGCGGTCACATGGTCGTGTTTGGGAGGATCACCGAGAAAATTAGTTTGCAGGCCCACTCGAGTCTAATCACACCATGACAATGATGATCAACGGATGGCAATGAAGTCGTGCTACGATGAGCTGGCCTCAGTGCGGTTGATGAGGTAGAGACCCTGTCATGCTTGGCACCAGTTGGAGAGCTTACCGCCATCTCGTGCAGCACTATCTGGTTGCCCTGGCCCCTGGATGTGGATTCCGGGTGTCAGAACATGGACCGCGCGGACTCTCTGGTTCACATGGTCCAGGCATGCTGGAAACACGTGGATCACGGCGTACAGCCCGCTCAACCGTAATTAACTGCACGCTCTGATGAACGTGTCCGCACCATGCTGGTGGTATTCACTAAAGCTGGGTCAACACGGCGTACTCGATTCGCGGTATGGACGGTGCCACACGTAAAGTGGATCAACTGACCAACGAGATAAATTCAGGTAGTACACAGTGAACAGATTGCTGGTATGGCCCGCCACTCCGACTGTCTTACTATCCATTTCCCTGGCCCTGGCGCATCCCATTAATGTTCGGTTCTTTGGGAGAATTCGGCCGAAACGCTAGTCCGGGGTCCCTCCTGACGGCGTCCACGATTGGGTTTGGTAATCCAGGCTGTGGTTAGAATTAATCATATCTCATAGTTCTTCGAACGAGTCTATTTCTAGCGTCACCGATCGAAACCGGTTGAACATAGTGCCGGCAATTCGCCCTCTGGATCAAATATGCTTGTTCTTAGGCCGACTAACTCGGATGTGCAGATAATATCGACTGGTGGAGATAAAGTTGCGTTGCAATGCTTCGATTTGACCAGGTGGATGATTGATCAATACTGTTAATGGGTTGTTTGGTGTCTTCGAATCTCGCCGGTGATCGCAGACACGGACCAAATGCAGGTGTGTAAACGGAACGAGCTTATGGTTCAGAGTATATGCCTGATTTTATCCTCCCTAATTGGTCCTCACACCATAGCTTAGTCAGGTGAAGCAGGTGCGGTTCCCGTTCGCATCCATGACCCCCTTGCCAATCCATCAAATCCCCCACCGTATGCCTCACTCAACGATACCCTTGATTAGAACTGGTCGTATAGAAAACAACACCAGGTGCCTTCGAAACGCAATAGAACCAGATGGCGATAGCTGCATCCACGAATCCCTATGGGTGGCTTTGCTCCACCTTCCCAGTACTGAGCACCAAGAGGCTCCGAGTATGTATCATTTAATTCCCGTTGACATAAAAATACACACCCGAAGTTACTAACTCGGTGGTTTAGAAAAGACGAGATACGGCCCATCGTGGTGCATGACGTGGCTAGTCAACTGATTCGGGGATAATCCGGTCAGCTTGTCCAGATCAGTATACCGAGTATAATCAGCCCTGCCTTCCGCGCCAGCACTAGATCAGGCGATCCCAAGCTCTTGGATGCCGAAAACTCACACATCGTAGCCAGATAGTCCACTTGGACGTCTTCATATCGCGCAATCTGCGTTGCCACGCGAACCTTAAAACCTCCAAACGTGATTGATCAATGTGATAACACGAACTTTCAGATTGTGCCTGGTGTTCTGTGATTTGAGGCTGGATGGCGTTATGGGTTCTGACGGTTCACTTCGGCCTGATATCAAATCTATGAACACGTTCCTCCATGATTCCATCGTGCAGGTACGTGTGCCATCCTCAAAGGTATAAAGGCCTAGATGAACCTTTTGCCTTGTCATACCACTGCCTCTACTCTCCTCGTCAGTACACTCCAGACAAATCTAAACCATGACCGCGAGGGAAGTCTTCTTCGCATATGTCAATGACCCGGAGCATCAGGAAGTCTTCATCACGCGTCTTACCAAGGCCGTCTCGTTCGCCAGGTAACGATACTGGCCTTACCACCTCCATATTTCACCGCTGACGTTCTTTGTCGACGATTATTAGTGTGAGCGCTGGCGACGAAGCCGGACAGAGAGACAGGGTTTGGCCGATGGGTAAATGGCTACTGGAGCAACTCGTCGGTCTCGGAGTCGACGCGGAGCCCTATGAAATTCCAGATCACCCAGAGGCTCCTCCGCTCGTCATCGGGCGCCTTGGTAAAAACGCCAAGCTTAATACCGTACTCGTTTATGGGCATTACGATGTTCAGCCAGTACGTATTTCATGTCATTCCACAAGGGTCATTCATACTCATGACACAACAGGCCGATAAAGACGGTTGGGTGAAGAGGAACCCCGATACGCAGGGTCCGTTCGATCTTAAGCGCCTTCCTAACCCAGATGGCTCGGAGAGACTTGTGGGTCGCGGTTCAACGGACGATAAAGGTCCTGTCACAGGGTGGCTTAACGTCCTCCAAGCCCACAAGGAGCGTAACCTTCAATTGCCTGTGAACCTCATATTTTTGTTTGAAGGTACGGAAGAGCAAGCGGGTGTCGGGGTCGAAGAGTGGATCACGAAAGAGAAGGACGGGTATCTCAAAGACGTTGATTACGTTTCTATCGTGAGTTTCTACCAGCTTGCACTGGCGTACAATACCCGATCTTTACAAACAGACGGACAATTACTGGCTCACGACTCGTGGCCCAACGCTCGCTTACGGGCTTCGAGGTGTTGTTGTCTTTACCGTCAAAGTCACCGGTGCCCTAGACAACCTTCACTCCGGCATATACGGACGTGTGGTCCACGAACCTTTGGTCGACCTAATCAAGCTGCTCGGCAAGCTTGTAGACACGAACGGTGTAATCACCATCCTCGGTGTTGAGAAAAAGCCTTCTCAGGCAGAAAGGTTAGTTCCCATTACTCTGGTCCAAACAGTCGCTCGAATCTTTCCCCGGGTTTCTGCAGAGAAGAAGCCGAGAAGATCGGTTACCAACTCAACGATCTCTTGACAGATTTACATGGCAAAGAGGTGCGTTTACCGCCTTCGTCGCGGTATTGCATGGGACTGACAAAATTTTTGGCTAGGTTCAATTGACTGATGACCCAGTCGAACTGTTGCTGGGCCGGACACGTTATCCGTCGCTCTCTATCCACGACATCACAGGAGGGGTAGATGGGACGATCATTCCCCATGAAGTCACCGGAAAGTTCAGTATCCGGTGCGGTGAAACCTATTTCTAACTGAACCGCGATTTTTGACGATTACTCGGTGTCGACCACATCTGTGCGGTGCACGACAGTCTTGTAGAACCGCAAAAACCTCAAGATATCGTACCTATCGTTGAGGCTTACCTCAAAGCAGAATTTAAGAAGCTCGGCACCCGGAACGAGCTCACGGTGATCCCTGGTGGCACAGCCCCCCCCTGGGTGGGCGACAAGGATGACGTCAACTACCAGGCTGCAGACCACGCCATTCGGGTTCGTGCTCTCACACCGGAGGGATTTTGGTATTGATGACAGACCCCCGCAGGTTGTTTATTCGGACGACTTTAAAGATATCGCTGAGCATGGCCCCAAGTATCCACTCGAGGGCGGTTCCATTCCCCTGGTACAGCACATCGAAGACACACTGAAGAAAAGGGTTGTGTTGTTGCCAATGGGTAAATCGGACGATGGCGCTCAGTGAGTTGCATCGCGGTACATATCATGGTGATTCTGATGTTCCCCTTCTCCAGTTCTCTGAGCGAAAAGTTGGACATCAAGAATTACATCTGGGGGGTAAGCCTCGTTTGTTACCGCTCAGTGCGCTCACAAGTGGTTTGATGCTGAGAAATTCCTACCGCAGACGAAGCTGTATGGGGCGTACCTCTATGAAATTGCTACATTGCCGCGCAACCATTAACGTGACCTGAAAACTTTGACTCTGATGTAGTGGAAGAGGTTGTAGGTTGGAACAGCGCAGCATGTCTGTTGTAGTCTTGTAAAGTTGAACGTCATGTACACTAAGTTGTTGGACAGTGGTTCATGGTTTCGTTGGATAGTGGGTACTATGATTTCACGAGAGAACCCTGCCAGAACCACTGAGAGGTTCCCGAATGAACCAAGCTCGAAGTTGCCGTGGCATTATAGTCTTGCGCGTGCTTGAAACATACGTTCAAAGCGAACCCATCAGCCTAGCATCACGAGATTCACACTGAGATTTCTTGCTATTGAAATCCTTATAAGATGATACAAGGCTACTGTGTCCTTGCACACCTTATAAGACTATTATAGGTAATCACCAACTACTGTGAGGGCTATGTAAATTGTACACCCATACCCTAGTACATATAATGCAATTGTGCAAATATAAGTAGTGTCAAAGAACCATAATTATGAGATAAGTTCACATTCTGTATCATATGTGCTGGGAAATGTAATCTCTACTTTCCCTGGAAACATCAATAACAGCCTCTTTATTGAGGTGCATCAGTAATTTAGTCAATCCAGACTTGTGCACACCTGAGTGCTGAGAAAAATTGTCATACACATCAAATGGTGTAAGTGGTGTCCAAGTCCAGATAAGGGCATGACTAAATTACTGATGACTGGGATATACTCTTTTGGTCATTAGTGACATACTGAAGCACCTACCCAAGGTCTATATGTCTTATGTTCAACATGTAAACCCTTCAAAAGAAGCAAGAACTTTGTAAAGGCATTCCAGACTGCCCCAAGTTGCACTGGGTTGCCAGGGAGCAGCACTGCAGCAGGTAGGACAACTTGGAAAAAAGAATAACAGAGGGGTCAAGAGAGAGTGATGGAATTGGTTATATTCAAAACACCACCTAGAAATCATCCTTGCTACTTTCATAAGATGTACTTTCTTTGTCCCCACTTTCTTCACTATCATTTGCATTGTCATCCCCATCTATGTATCTCCTCATCCTCATCTTCAGATAGCTCATAGCTCCTTGCTGACAATTGGATTTTCAATAGTTTTATCCATTACAATGTTATCATTATCGTTATCATCATTGTTATCATCATTGTTGCCTTTGGTTACCATGAGTGCTGGAACATAACCTCCTATCTCCAAGGCAAGGTGCCTGATACATATGCCTGCAAATCAAGCAAACATATCATGATCAGCAAATCTTCAATTATTAGCACAGTGAGACACAAGAAATTTGGACATAGCTTATATATTGATATAATATGTTGTCCAGTTGTCAACTTCTCCTGGAAGCCTAGTGAGTGACAGTCCCTCTGGCAGAAGTTCAGAAGTATGACCTTCCAAGAATATGGGAATACTGTAATGTGACATCCACAAATCATGAGTAATGGATCTAAAAAGCCAAAGGGCATATTGTCAGCTCAGTCTGGCATAAATCCTACTTTGGGTAGATGGGCTTCTCTGAAACCCCATCTGTGATCCTGCTTGATTCTGAGCCAGTGTATATACCCATAAGACTTCTGTGTTCTGCTTAGGCTGAAAGTCTCCACCAGGACAGAACTGGACCTTGATCTGGAATACTGTCAAGCCCGGTTCCTCCAGAGTAACTGTTGAAAGAACAGCTTGTATCGACAAGATAAAGCGTTCATTCATTAAGTAATGATCAATCAATAGTCTATTTGACTATTTAGGAAGTCTGACATAAGGTATTGACTTCTATTGATCATGATCAACGGTCACAGATTAGATAATGCGTTCTACATGAATGCATGACTCATCAAG